>VZUI01050558.1:0-47663 GCA_013401135.1 Cettia cetti | reverse complement strand
GGGAAGGGAAGGGAAGGGAAGGGAAGGGAAGGGAAGGGAAGGGAAGGGAAGGGAAGGGAAGGGAAGGGAAGGGAAGGGGAAATAAGCTCTCATTGTGTAAGAAAGGAAACACAAGCAATAGATGGCAGATGGTCTCTTTTATCTGTCAGCTATTCCACAAGAAGAAAATCAGGTCATCTGGATTTTGCCCTTGGTAGCCCCCACCACACTGTCTTGTGTCTGGCCACATGTCTCTACTCCTGTGCACTACCATCTGAATTATGCAGCCCTTCATTTTCCTATGTTTTCACTAACTATCAGGGTCTATCTCTCCTTCACTCATTATCCAATAAACTTGTTCATCTCATCCATTTATATAGTATTTCACTTGTCCATGCCACCAACATGCAACTGATTTGGCTGCACATGTACCTGCTACATGCTGGTTTTGATCAGGATGTCTGTTCTCTTACAGCTTAGAAAACAGGAGAAGAAAGCAGAAAAGCAAGCAGAAAAGGAGGAAGAGCATTAGCTGAAAGGAGGCATATAAAAAGAAAGGCAACAATGAAAGGATAAAAGAGAATATAAATTTGAATCTCACCTCGACTGGTTTGAACACGGAAGACCAAATACAGACCCAGCAGCAGGATGAAAATTTCTTTCATGTTTATATTGTCCTTGGCACAAAGACTTGATCCTAACTCAGAATTTCAGTTTTCATTGCCCACTGGCTACTCTCTTGCCCTGCTTACTGTGGAGCTGTTTGTTTCGCATAAAGAGAAGTAAAACTGAATAAGGGAACTTCTTGAAGATCACGTTGATTTGACATTCAGGAAGAACTTCTACCCAGCATTTCTTGTAGGACAAAATCCACGTCTTCTTCTTCTGTGTTGTTGCAATGCAAGCAAAGAATTAAGTAAATGTACATTTCCAAGGAAGTGCAGGAATTCAGTCAGCTGAGTAGCAACAAGAAAAAATCCTAATTTTATATGAGAACTCATCCTTAAAATTCATTTCACTCTTCTGCTCTTTATGCTTAAAGCCTTCCTAATGAGCCACAACAGTGGTTAATTTCCTTAAAAATATGATCTGAACCATACAGCTCCTAGGTGCTGTCGTCCAACCAGCAACCCTGGTTGGATTTCCATATTCATTCACTTTGTGAATTTACTTCAACATACTACTTTTCTAGGTGCCCCCCAAACAAGCTGCAAATTGTAGACATAGTATCAAAGAAATTAAAATTATTTCTTTTCTTTTCTTTTTTTTTTTTTTTTCTGGTGATTGTAGAGAATGAAAGCAGATTGAGCAGTTCCAGGACCATGGACCATACTGTTCAATACTGGAATTCAAATCCTTTTGGCTATCTCTCATTGCTCTCTCAAAATTGTAATACACACCTGTTTAAGTATGTTACAGATCTGAGACTTTTTCTACTTTATGGGAGCATGGAAAACCTCCTTTTAAATTCCTGCTGACTTGCAGATTCCCAAATGCCCCTTCCTTGGACTGGAAACAGCTGGCTGAGCCCTTGAATAATCATTGCATCTAAGGAATCCCTCAGTAACTCACAAGTCCTTGTATGAGAGCAGACTCTGTCACTATGCTTCCCCCAGAAAGGAAGCCATTCCCTTACCTGGATCCAGGGGTGCCTATGACACAGCTGATTCAACCTGATAGGTGACTCTCCCTGTCCAGCCTACCCCCCAACAAGCACCAGAATCCTCTGACGCAGAAATCAGGAAACCTAGAATTGGATACAGAAGTATGAACCAACCACAGGATTTTCTTGGCAAGTAAGTCTTCAAAATAACTGCTACATCTTTTGTCAACCTCAAATGCCACTTTTAAAGAAACTGACACTCCCCTTTCAAGGAAAGTCTGTGCAAGTGCACAAAATAGGAAGTCTGTACTTCCTATTTTAGCCCCCAAAGCACGCACTGAGATGGGACTGTTAGATTAACTGGGAAGGGAGGGAAAGGAAGTTTGTCATTGCCAATCTGTGTGTTAGCAATTACCAGATCATGAGATGTACGTATTTTAAGAAAGAGAAAGGACTGGCTGCAGTACAAGTAAGAAAGATGAAGAAGGAATTTTCTTCGGTGCTGTTTCTTGCTTTACTCTAGGCCAGATAATCTTCATGGCAGGGATCCCTCTGGACTTTCATTTGTCCATCTATATTGGGGGAGAGTGAACTACCTTTATCTCTGTAACTCTTTATTTTGAGTAATATTTCTAAGTTTTACCAATTTCAACAACAATAAATTATAAGTACTATAGTATATAGAGGAAACAAAAGACAACTGTTGAGAGTAGTTGATCTGAAGTTATCCTACATCCAAGGCAGCCTGGTCTTTTAATCCAACCACAAAACTTAGCCCAGTAGCCTTCAAAAGTAAACCTTAGGAAATTTAGGCAGCCATAATGGAGAGACATGCTCAGGTTTGCATTCTCAGGGATAAACTATGAGGTCTCAGATAAGTCCCTAGATACAGATTATAACTGCCAGGGTCTGTCTGTCCCGCACTGCTGCCACTCCTCCTCCTCTCAGTCTCTATGGTACTGACCAAAACCACAGTTAGCACAGTAATTCATCAGAACTGCATCAATAAACAAGAAAAAAAAAAAAGTATCATGTGAATAAGGGAAACATGCAAAGCAAGACAAGGAATATGAGAATATCTGGGGAAACTGTGTGTCAGAAGGTGTCCATACGAAACATGCAGACAGTTAGGGGACTATATAACTTGGCTGGGTGGAAAGAATTTATTTTGCATTGCAGTTTAAAGGCAGAGGGGGAATCATCCTGCTCTGATTTTCAAAGGCCAGTGTGTTTATCTTCTTCCAGCACCCTTATAAAAGAGGACAGTTGCTTCCCAGCAGATATTTTCCCTCCCTTTCCTTTCTCATTGAAAATGTTCCTCCATTTTGAGAGAGAGATACGCTCAGTTGCTGGTTACATCACAGGATCTAGCTGTCAGTTAAAATCTCAGTGCCACTTGCACTGTTGAACTGCAGGAACAAGTAACAAGGAATCCTTCACACCAGAAGCTTTGCAGGCCATACATGCCATTAGGTTTCAAACTTACAATGTTTTTTCTTATGTATCACAACATGTAATATCACTGACACAATCATTCCTATTACTTCATCTCCTTTCTAAACTGCATTGCTAAAATTCCTCTGAAGAAGGAAGTTACATTTTGTAATATTTTAGTAAAATAATGTCAACAAGTCCTCCCCCCCAAAAAAAAACCCCACTTTTAAAGAAAAATTGACAAACTAATATTTAACTTTATTTGTTGAATAATCTGATACAGTAATTTCTTTTTGTTCCACTTTGAAATGCAGTGTCAGAAAGCAGAAGATAGAGGAGATAGAGGAGAAATTACTGTTTGAGTAGATATCCTACACATTTTCCCAGAACGTGAAAATAAGTAGATTGTACAGTTATATAAAGGTCTGTAAGGAACACAGGTGCACCAGGTTTGATTCACAGAATTCAATATACTGGTCAGTGGAAAAGAAGAAAGCTAAGATGGACAGCAATTTCTTCACTGAAATCCAAAAAAGTTTTCTTGATGCTCCTAGGACAAACTCTGAATGCCCAGTCAGGCTCCAACATGAGAGAAATAATTATAAACTGGCACGCAAACCTTCAGATCGGCAAATGAAGAGAAATTTATGGGAGTCTAGAAAAAAAAGAAAAGCTTATGAATACAGTCTGGACAAATAATTAACCTTGGGAGTGAGAACAGAGACTAGAGCAGGTCTGGGGACTTGGGAGACCTCTATTGAAGGCTGACACTGACTTGCTTTGTGAACATGGCCCATGATTTTATTTCTCTATTCCTCACATTCTCTGGTCTCTATATAGATGTCTCTATTGCAGATGAGTGCTAAAAAGCTGAAGAAGGTAAATAAGTACATATTTTAAACTGAAAGGCAATATATTACTAAAAATTACTAATTTCATGGACACTTCAAAGAAGTGTTGAAGGAAACTGCCTGCAGAGCGGGATATCTATATAGCACTTACATTGCTCCTGCTGTATAAGTAGCACCTGTTCCTGGACTAGTGTTGTAGACACCCAAGTCATCTTTGTGAGTGATGTGCAACTTCCAAGGGAAAAAGTGCTTCTCAGAGGGACTTCTTTTGCACTGAGACACCATGAGTTCAACATCCTGATCAGAGAGCAAGCGGATCAGATCACCACCAAGGTCCCGGTAATTCAAAACAATGTCATCTTGGTTAAACTCCTGCCTGGGAGAAAAGAAATGGATTGATCCCCAGAAATCAAGGAATTCCTGGGAGGTGCTACATGATGAAAAATATACTGACAATCTAGTTAATTTTGATAAAAGCCACACAAAGCCTAGGGTGTCTCGGCTTTCTTGATACAGCTAGTAGTAGTAGAAATCATATAGCCACATTTATGCTGTGTGGTGTTTAAGCTAAAAAATCTATCAGAACCAAGAACCATTTTCAGTAATACCACATAAATGGCACAAATATTCTGTATGTTTGATAGAATTACCATGCAAAAGAGCTGACTATTGTTACTACCCACTTTTGCTCTTTCTGAGGAGTGCAAGAATATTAGAACAGGTGTTCTATTACAAATATTTACCAATATTTAATATTCTAAACTGTTGATGTTCAACACCAGATTAATTTAGTGTAACACTAATTTAACAATTGTTAGAAGGCCATGTCCTACATCCTGAAGAAATGTACTAGACAAAAGATGCTTTTATGGGGGTATGGCTCTTATCCTAGTACAAGAAATGGAAATTTCTACCCATCACAATTGAGTCAGAAGTGTGTGTTATTCCTTACTCATTGACAATCCCAGGAAGGGCTAGTGTCTGCACAGATAGCCCTGGGTCAAGTCAAAGTGCAACTTCATCAAGTCACTTGAAAATCGTTTCATACACAAAACATGGTGATGACCAAGTAGAATGTGGAAAATCTCAAACTGGAATGAACTTGACAAATGTATAAGTATCAAATATACAACCAAGTGCTTGAATTGTACCTTATCAATTCCATTAGATCTTTGAATGATGGAATGCTGCTTAGATCCTCTTCCACTGAGATATCCCTGTATTTAGAATACAGCTAATCATTAGATATCCTGACGAGAGATTTGTTGATGTTTCTTCAGCAGTAAACTGGAAGACAATTTTGTTACTACCTGATAGTGCTCATGGTCTCATCATAGTAATAACAGCGCACTTTATTAACTGTGTCTTCCTGCTGTGGTAAATCTTTTATGATCTTCACAAATGCACATGGGAAAATCCCAGTGGCACCATCAGCAGTTCCCTGGAATGATAGGAAATATTAGAATCAAGAAAACCATGCTATTTTGGCCACATGCAATAGGTTCTGGAATTCAATTAATTTACATAAAAATAATAAGAAGAATTTATCCACTGTAATCAAGAAAAGAAATTATATGGAAGTGACCTGATGGTGTCCCTACAAAAAGATTATAAAATTACATAGTGAAAGACCAGCAGGGGAATGAAACAGTGTGTAAAAAATGAAAGTCAGATGGTTAACAAGGAAGTCTGTGGTGTTTGAGCAAGCAGAGATATCATAACAGCAAACACACAGTATGTTCCCCTCATCCTTTTTTCAGAACACTGCTGCATTACCCAAGTTCTCTCTAATCAGGCTGACATGTGTTGTGGTATGAAGCATGAAGCATACATCAACTCACCCTGAGGCAAGAAAACAATTAATGACTGAAATGGAGTTCCCATCTCCTTTCTGTGTCCTTTCTGTGTTCTAATCACTTCCAAAGAATTTAAAAACATTCCAGCAGAAACAAATACAAATGAAAACTGAAGTCTGGAGAGCAGAAAATTTGTAAGCTAAAAACAATCAAGGAACCAAAGAATTACTAATTTGGAATCAAGGATTTATTCTTGACAGTAAGACCTGATTATGATACAGTTTCTCCTTGAAAGGAAGAGGCAGGTCACAAGGACCAGGAGAGCCCTTTCTACTCATATATTTCAAGGTATGCTAATAATTCAGTACTGCTATTGCAGTCTTACCTCCAACCAGTCTTTGTTTACTTTGCTGAGTAGATAGATCAAATCTCCCTTCTTGAAGCTGAGTTCCAGTTTATTGGTTCCAGAAAAATCAAACAGTGCCTGTGGAAAGTAATAACCTCGAAATTATTAATTCACAGAATTACAAAAGCAAATCTTTCTGTTGTGTTCTTGAGGAGAAAGCATAAAGAAGCAAAACAGTGTGCACTTTGTCATCACATATGTATTTCTGGGATAAGGTCAGTTATATTTCACCGTAGTCTTCAGCTCTCACAATCTCTTCTCAGCACACACAAAACTGCTTTGAAGAAGCATTGAAAGCACTAGGATAAACATGGCCCTGACAGAGCTACATACAAGGATTCTTAAAGTGGCAAAACACCAGAGAAATGAATATACATAAGTTGAAAGCACTTAAGAGGAAGTAAGATAACAGACCTGAAGCCAACTAACAGCTTGAAATCCTGAGAATTCAATACATGCTACCACCCTAACAAAAGGTTGGATAGTTAAAGTGGCTGAGTTACCAAAAATGCACATCTCCCCTGTTGTCCTTAGAGAACATGGTAGCCATTTAAATGGTCTTAGAGGAGCCAAATGAGAAGGTGTTCTTTATTCTGTGTGGCAATGGTTATTTTCCTCTTGATAATGCCAAGAGTGCTCTTAATGAAAACAAAACAAACAAACAAAACAATGCCTACTGTTGTGCTAGTGGTTCATTTGTCTACTTAACAGCTCTTTCAAAAGCCTTTTTTCACCTATTGAAAAGTTCTACTGAAAAGGTATATTCAATATTAATAAATTAATAGATAAAACCCAAGAGATATGACTGTTCCAAGACCTGTAATTCTCTGCTAAAAGAACAAAACCAACAAACCTCAAAGCAGATGCATAGGGTTTTTAATCTTATATGGCAAAGTCACATATTTCAGGAAGCAAGACCCTGCTCAGACAAATGCTGGTTACAAAGCAGTCTCATGTGCTCCATACTGAGAAAATATACCACAAAAGACAAGAGTATGGGCATTTTTCAGTAGAACATTTACATTACAGAAAATACTAAGATGCCTCACCTGCAAAGCTTTTAAGCATATGCTGAAGTCAGTGAAGCTGAAGCTTACGCCTGTTTTAGATTTAACTTATGGGTAGCAATATGCAAATGTGGACCATTTGGCAGTAAGCTGTACATGTCTCAGTTTTGAATTTCCTGTCATTCTGACTTCACCATGGACCTTCTTATTACTCAAGTGATGAGGAACAGAACACCTCTTTCCATCCTTTGTTTCATTCCCTGTTTTAAAATCAATTGTTTTTCTCTGTTGATTTCACTTTCTTCCCCCAAGCTCTAATTGAAAAAGGCAATTTGATGGATGAGGTACCAAAGTAAAACAGAGTTTAATCTCCTGTCCCATGACAGGCTGTGCAGAGTACTCACCTCAGCCCGCGGAGCTGTGGTGCGGTCAAAAATAGGCACTTGATCTGAAATGCTCTTACTGCAAGGAAATGAGACAACAGGGAGGTAAACATCCTTCTAAGTCATTAAAAATGCTACACAATCAGAAGTGTGGTGTCTATATTTTTACAATTTAAGGGGTATGTAAGCCATAGATCACTGGAGAAACTGCATGAGAATCTGTGTGCAGCACTGAAGTAAATAAATATGGATGCAACAACACTGCCCTAGTTCTCTCAGTTTCAGTGCAGTGCAGCAGCGATCTGATGGTGTCTGCTGCTGAGAACAGATGGAGTTTTCCCACAGTCAGTATTCTGGACCTCTCTTCCACAGCACTACTCAGTCCCTCTACTCTGCCTTCTGGTCATCATTGTTTCTAACATTTATGGCATTTAGTTGAAACTCTGCCATCATAAACACATGCAGTTTTTGCATTGTTTGAGGTAGGTGAAAAGGAAGCAAGTCCATCTTTGGAATGCTGAAAGGAGAATTAATTTATCTGAAGGGTAATGAAGTATGATGTCTACTTAGCAGTTCTCCAAGAGGGTGTCAATGCTGCTATGTAGGACAACGCCCCTCTTTAGACAAAGAACAGGAACAAATTAAATATTCAGTTTCATTTAGTGTCTGAACAGATCTCACTGAATTCGGTGCCAAAACTCACATTGACTTCAGTTGTGCAGGCCTATGACCTTAAGCTTTGCCTGTATGTTCTGCACATTATAATAGAGATCACCATTAAAGAAATATAGAGAGATGGAGCTGGATGGTATTTTTAAAAAGCAAGGTATACTCTAATTTTTGAATTCTCCTTTAATGCAAGTAGGACATCCACTTTAAAAATCTGAGATTACTGAGAAAACAAGAAATTCTGAGATTACTCAGAAAACAAGAAATACTCTGTGTTCACTCCACCACAAAGACCCTCATATTAGGGATTCATGGATTCACTTGGAAAACACAGTGGTGATCCTCATCTCTCTCTCCCCCCAAAACTGGGCAGCATCTTTTGCATCAAGCAATGCTGAAAAACATGTCTCAATCACTTACACTCGGCGTGTCCGTGGCCGAAGCCGTCTCAGTCTGTGAGGCACCTGCTCACCGTCAAAGGTTGAGTGGTAGAAGAACAGCCGTACGTCCTCATCCATCAACACCCAAGCAGGGAGGCAGAGTAGGTTCTGTGCCAAGAGCAAGCAGGAAGCAGAGTGTAACAGTGGGAGAGACCAATTCTCTATTTATTTACATGTAACAAATATGCCTCTCTGACCTACAGGATCATGAAGGATATTCATTACTGCCAGAAATCTCCCTCCTCTCCCTTATCACTCAGCAGGACACAGCTGAATAGCTGACAGTCTCCTATTTACTCCTGGAGTTGGCCAATGCATTGCTTCACTCTTTTTTGTACCTCATTTACTGCAGGAATAAATTGGTTTTTGTGTTTCTCTTCAGAACATGAATGACTGTGGAAAGAAGGCAATCTTAAGTAGTGGAAGTCTTGGCCAGTGCTTCAGACTTTTACTGATTTGAAGCTCAGGTCTTCAGTTAACCTGCACACAAAGAATATCTCTCCTTGATGTATGCTGCATCTCCACTGTAATTCATGTATTCTCAGAAGCCCACCTGTCCTGACTCTAGCTGTGAGAGAGTCAGTTTTCTTCTTAGTAGCTGGTACAGTGCTGTGTGTTGGATTTAGCATGAGGATAATGTCAATAACACACGGATGTTTTAGTTGTTTCTAACTAGTGGCTTACTTAGTCTGAACCAAGGGCTTTTCTGTTTCCCAAGTCCTGCCAGTGAGGAGCTGCACAAGAATTCAGGAGGGAGCATGGCCAGGACAGCTGTCCAAACTAGCCAAAGGGATATTCCATGCCATAGGACATCATGCCCAATATGTAATTGCAGGGAGTTGCTCAGGAGCCTCTGATCACTGCTCAGTGGACTGGCTGGACATCAGTGAGCAGGTGGTGAGCAATTGTACTGTACATCATTTGTTTGTTTTCTTTAGTTTTATATCTCTCTGTCATTTTGGTTACCTCCCTTCTAATTACAATTTTTTATTAGTATTATATTTTACTTTATTTCAATTATTAAACTGTTCTTAACCCATGGGTTTTACCATTTCCTGATTGTCCTCCCTATTCCATTAGGGGATGATGGAGTGAGCAAGAGGCTGCATGGCACTTAGATGGTGGGTGGTGTTAAAGCACAACCCACACACCATTCTCCTAATCCCTTGGATGCACACACCAACCATGTATTCATGCAACACCTGGAGATTCACCATTTCGTCATACTTCTTGGGAGGTTTTGGTAAGGATATCTACCTAGATATGAAGACAAAGTAAGCCTTTGTGAACTGCATACTCCAGCAGATCCTACAGTATGAACAATCTGGGGAAGAGGACTTTAAGTTGTACCACAGTGTGGGCACTGTGTCTTCAGGAAAGCAGTACAGAGAGAAGCAGATAGAACAGTCTGTCTTAGTTGATTTCAATGGCTAAGTATCTGCAGTGATCACTGCATTCTTTACTTTAAACTTAAGTTTTACCTTCATGTAGACATTTAGGATAGGAATCCTGTTCTCAGCAATTTCCTTTTTGGCACCAACAAAAACTTTTCCTGGAAAATATAAAACCTGTGACAGTTATTGAAGGGAAAAAAAAAAGAAAAAAAAAAGAAAAAAAAAAAAGAAAAGAAAAAGAAAAAAAAAAAGAGGCTGTCAGGGAAATGAAGCAATCAGGAGAAAGCAGAAGCTCAAAAAAATTACATATCTTCTGGAGGATTTTAGGTTTCTAAATGAACTTTTCCACAAGTGAAGGTACTGTCAGTGAAACATGACTTCTCTGGCATCCATAGCCAGGAATGAGTTCCTTGTCACAACTACTTCTCTCACTGCATTTCTCTTTAGGGCAGCCTGGAGCTGAGAAAGCTGGTAATTATGGAAAGGTTTGATACTGACAGCTCACCTGGCAGTACAGGGAGTGTGCAGGTAAATGGGCTGTTACTGCTCTCTGGCCCATATCTCTCCTCTAGTTTGGCATGCAGGGCATAGAACTCACGATAGCGCCGGAAAATGAGGTATCTGCCACCACCTTTAAGCTTTACTTCAATGACAAACATCTGAAACAGAGAAGAGGGATTCAGGCTGATGTTCATACTTACAAATACTCACCAAATGAATGTGAGGAATAAAATAGGAACATAAGATTAGTGCTCCATTAGTGGGAATATTCTCTTATGAGCAGAGAGGAAAGCAAGCCTTCAGTTAAGCATCTGCAAATTCAGGAACTAGGAAATAACAAGGTAGCACCAGTGTGGTATTTGTGTGGGTCCAGCCTGCATGTGAAGCACGTCCCTGTGACTGCTTTATATTATATAATCTTAAAAGGAAACATGAAATTACTAGATTCAACTTTATGCTTGCATGTTTTCCCTCAGTGAAAAACAAAATACATTAGGGAGACAAATGCAAATTTTTTACGATAAGATGCCTTGGACATCTAAATCTAGAGACAGACAGACATCTAAACTAATTGATTTTTAGAATTGAAGGCACTCATACTTCTTTTTTACTTTAATGTACACAATTGCAGAAATTATGGTCTGACCTCCTTCAACCACTGTTATTTATCTCTTGACAAAATTGCTTTTCTCTAAAGGAACCCAAAATTTCCATGCACTGACCTCTGAGTCACATTGCAGCCAGATCCTTCAACTAACATAAAACAGAACAACCAAATATCACTCTATTCCAGAGTAAAACCTGAATTCTGCTGTGGGAAGGTTTTTATGAGCAATGTCTCCAGCAGAAGTCAGACTCAGCTAGTCATATTCAAACCTTCAGAAAATCTTACTGCCTTTCCCTATTATTCCCTTCCTGTGTGCACTTTTGTGTCTTAATATGCTACCTCCTGTGAAGATGGGAGCATCCTACCTTGCCAGTACTGCAGAAAAATGAAGCAAGACTCTGCCTTTCTACCCTCTGAATTACTTTCCCCCTATCTTCACCAACGGTATACCAACAGTACTCCAACAGGAAACAAATCAGATATAAGGAAAGAATTACTATGTTAGAGGATATCTCCCACATTTTATTCAGAAAATAAATTTTTAGACTGAATGTGGAATAACAATACTTCATTGCAGAAAAATAAAGCACTGAAAAATATTCCATGTGGAACTACTCATGCCAAAAAGCAATTACACCAGAGTGACTGCATTTTGCTTCCCACAACGAAACCAGTCACAAGTGAAGGCATATAGAGGCAGGATAAATCTCCCTTCTTACATAGTAATTAGTAAAGCCTTTCTTCTCTTCAATATCTGCAATATTAGCTGAAATGGGTACATCATCTGGAAGCTGGTCAAAATCACTGTGAAGCAAGAACAGAAGTTTTAGGTTACTCATACTGATTTGAGGTATCCTATGCCACACAGAGCAAAGATAGGCAATATCACATATTCTAGTATCAAAATCAAGACGTTAGAAACTCATGGTGTCATTCGCTTCCTTTAGATGTCTGATCTTGAGATGTCAAGTTTCAATAAGTTCAGCACAAGTCAGTGACCATTGTGAAGATCCATCATGTCCGAAAAATACCCCTCTCATTCCTAGGCTTGCTCGAGGAACAGGACTACAGAGCAAACACTTGAACTGCTAAGCTTTTCCTAAGAAATGTGATCAGCTGTGGATGCATTCTTAATCCTTCCTTAATCTAGGAGATTTACAATAAGAACACTGCATCTATAGATCTTATTCTAAGGAGATCATTATATATCATGATTTACACTGCTATTATTACTGCATTACTGTAGGGAATAGGAAACAGTTCTGAGAATATCTTGTTATGTGAGATGCTGTAGAAACTGACAGCACAAAGCTAAATCCTAAAAACCTTACACTTTGTGCAGGGTGTGTAAAATTTACCACATACATATAAGAAAAGAAACAGGATAAGCACAAACAGAAAAGAACAAAGAAACAAAAACATATAATTGTTTTATAGCAAAACTAGTGGTGCCTACACCAGCTGTCAAAATGTTGTAAGGTTTTTTTATAAATATCACAATAAAGCAAACTCTTAAAGAGGCTTGGGGAAAAAAAAAGAGTAGGCTGTCAAATATTTGAAGAGAGACCTCCCAGCCACAGCAGATAAGATGCATCACAGAATCACAGAATATCTGGAGTTGAAAGGGACCCAGAAAGATCATCCAGTCCAACTCTTAAATGAATGGCCCGCACAGGGATTGAACCTACAACCTTGGCATTTATCTCCCAGTCACAGCAGATAAACTGAACCAAGCACAAAGATACTTGTTTGAAAATGTCAAAAAAGTGTGAAGGAACACATGATAGTAGGCAAGGTTAGAGTAAGCTTTGCAGATCCTTGAAACAATTGGATTTGAAATGAGAAGGAAGGATCCCTGTAGGAACACCTTGCAAGCAGCCGTATGACCACACAGTCATGTTACTGGTCTATACTGTCCACACAACAAAAAAACATGGATTAGCAGGTGCTTTTTCCTTTGTGACCTTGTCCTTGGTGCAACAGCTTTGACAAGCAGCAGACAAATTCACCTTTGCTTCAATCTTATAACTCAGTGTTGTTAGAGAGGTATTTATATTAATACATGAGTAAAAAGCATCTAGAATGAGGGGGAAATTATAACAAATGAGATAAAGAGACTTTTGAAAGGATCATCTAAGAAATGCCAAGCGGACAAAATGTTAAATGATAATACAAAAAAAAAAAAAGTGGTAGTTGTCTCAGTTTATGCTGCTAGGAGGATTTCCCAAGCAGGGGATTTTACAAGGCATAGCCTATTTGAAATGCTGAAGTAATGATGCAACATCTTGCAATAGTTTGCTGTATGAGGAAAATACCATGAATCAGCGCCACCCACAGTACTGTAAATACTACCCCTTACTGAGAAGAGGGATGTGGTAATGGAGACCAAGAGATATAGTTAGTCATATCACAAACACTCATATCATAAACTCCAGTAAAAGCGAAACTGTTTTGCAGCTATAGAGAGGACAATGATCCACTATGTCCTAGGTGGTGAATATTCCCCACAAAAAGAAGAAAGTCCACTCCAGCACAAGAAATTACCTGCTCAAACCTATGCAGCCTAATAGTGTGGAAGTTACAATAACAAGAAGCCTTTCAGAATCTTGCAAAGATGCTTGCATCCAAATTAATCAAACAGATCACAGGAGTTACATGAGGCTTGTGGGGAGGCAGGAGTAGGGAGAGACACATTACCTCTTTTCTCGCAGCTGTCGGGGAAGGGACATGGTTCTTCTTAAATCCAGATGACTAAGATCTATTCCTCTACTTCTTGGGCAGTCCCTGGTTTAATTGAATGAGCACAAAGTCAAAGTAATTCTCCCTGCATGAAACAAGACTACTCTGCAAGGCCTCGGAGACCTTTTTTAATGTTTCAGTGTCAGACGATTACTGCGGTACCTCCCCACCCCCACGAGTTTGAGGAAGTACCAGGGGGAAAACAGTAATAAAGAGAGACTGTTTTGTGATGTCTGTCATGTCTCAAATTTGCCACAACTGAGAAACTGAAAGCCTAAGAAAAAGCACAAACTATGATCCACATATTCCATTGTCCACTCTCCACCGAAACATTTGTCTCTGTTGAAAGCCAGTATAAGTGGTCTCAGCAAAGTCTGTTTTGCCTCAGCTAAAATGTCCCCATACACACCTCTGCATTAATATTTGTAAACTAGGATGATCCTTTCTTGAGGCTCTGTGATTCCCAAGGATCCTCCTTTCCACAGACCAAGAGCCAGGAGGTGGAGCTAAAGAATAAATTTAAAAATGGGAGCAGAACATATCATCAGAAAAATCACCCTTGTCAAACACTAGGGCATTTGGCACAGCTTTGGAGGATGGATCAATGAAAGTAAGACAGAAGTCCTTTAAAGACCAGAGATTTTTTTGGCTTCATGTGCTCAAAACAACCCACATTTGCCACATACAAAGACAATGTAATGGCTCACCCAGGCTTGTACTCAAACTGTAGTGACAAAGCATTTGTATAACATCTGTTGACAATCTTTCAAGAAGAAAATAAAAAAAAGAAAGTGGCAAGGAAACCATGATTTCTTAACAATATGGCTAAGTCGTAACACAGCTTATCTGCCTTAGTCAAAAGCTGTTATGTGCATCCTTGCCTCTCCATTTCAGTCTTTGACTCTCTTCCATTTTCATGTTCAATACATATTTGCCTCCTTCTCCTCCTTCCACTAACAAGAACAAAAATTCCCATCTGAATGGAGCAAAAATCAACCGGCATCCTTCAGAATAAAACTCTATTTACAACTGTAATCATCAGTCTTGGGAGTAACTGCATTGCTTTGCATTTTAATGAAGTAAATCCTTCACCCATTTCCTTTCCATAGATACCTCTAGGCACCATGATAGAATTTGAAAGGGGATATAGTGTCTCTTGATCAGAAGGGACCAGAAGAACAAAATTCTGAACTGTATCTTCTGAGTGTATTTTCTGCTACTTTGCGACATATCATAGCTTTGACAAGAAAATCATAGAAAGGGTACCCTAATTTTTTCAAATGTCCTAAAAGATAATCTAGATACAATGCAGGTACAACTTTTAATAGACAGAGGATATGACACAGTGCAAAATACATGTTCGTTGTTTATCTAGGGACATGGCTTTTTGAAAATAAGTCAACAGAAACTCTCAGACAAATTGTCTATGCAACTGCTTTGCTGTAAGATGAGTAAAGCAAACTGAAAGCAGCTAAATTCCACTATTCTCTATTAAGGATTACAGCTACAGTAATAATACAAACCTGGCAGAATAATGCTAAAGCTACTAAGAATGTTTATGATTCTACAGTATTTTCTTGTTCTGAACTCAGCAAGAAAAAAAGCTTGGTTTTCTGAAAAAAGGCAGATTTCTACCTCAGAAGAGTGGATAGCTGATTGGTTAGAGAGATCACCATGGCTGTGAGACTGAGATTGGAAAGACTGCTTTGGCATGTTTTTCTGTGCCAAATCAGTGCCTTAACTACCATGTGTTTTCTTTCCATTTCTACTGTTGTTCTACTTGAGTAGAAAAAACAATTTCTATTATTTGGGCTGAGAAAATAGGCTGTCTCTAATCAAATACACATCCTTTCTCTGTTCAAATAATTATTTTATGAATGAAAGAAATATCCATTACAAAACTGATATCCTAATGACAGTACCTATGTCAAGAGAGATGCCTGCACTAGGAAAGTGTCCAATTTCATCAGCTGACATGGCCAGTTCTCAGTTTGGAGAAAACCCATCATTATGGCTGGTATGGCCATCGTGGTGCTATGCACAGACCCAAATACATGCGCAAGAGAAAGCAGGAATTCATCCAAGTGCAAGGAATAAAAAACAAAAATTGGTTCATTAAAGCAGACTACTAAGAGAATCCTCAGATGACTGAATCATGACCATATGCTGCCACCACCATATGCCTCTTCACAGTTCACAATCTACTCTATTATTTTGGACATGCCTGTGAGCTGTGAAACTGTGGCCTTCTGTCCAATGCACCTGTTGTTAGAAAACACATGTACAAGGATACAAAGTACCCTGGAGATCTGACAGGATCAGCTAGAACCAAACAACCAAAGTGAGTGAGGAATTTTAATGAAAAATAGGAATATAGTCCCAAATCACTAGAAATACATGAACCACAAATAAAAGGTAAACCAAAAAATGTAGCAGAAATATTCAGCTGAATCAAGCTTGGATGAGAGCACTACATACCACATCTGCTAGGGCAGCAGCTAGAGTATCACTTTGCGTGTCTCTATAGAATAATGTCTTCTCTCTGATGCACCAGATCTTACAAAAGTGCTGTGCACTTATGCTCAATCACCACCCACAGATTAAATATTTTAAGTGATACGAGAAAGTGAACAAGAATAATATTGTTAAAAGATGTCTGATCTCATCATAGATTAATCTGCAAAGGAAATAACATTTAGCCATCACTGCAAGGAAGCTGAACATGAAATAGAAACACATACGGCAGAGTTGGCTTGCAAGATACTTTCATTCAGCCTATTGTTTTCAAAGGATATGTGGAATATTTGTTTCTTTAGCATATACATCATTAGCAGTTGGATGTCTTGACTCCTCTGGTTGCTTGATACAGAGCTGCAACTGTAATAACACTGATTTGGGAAGCGTTTGGGCATCTTTTCCATTTTCCTTTAATAATACTTGTACAGACCACCAGCTTTACAGAATGCTTTAAAAGCCTTTTACAAAATTTATTTTCAAATACAGCCATGTATAAACCAACTATTCTTTTTATTATGGCACATGAATAATTAATTACAGTTCTGTAAAATTTCTGAACAAAAATTTTTCTGGACAAAAGTTACATTAGATAAGCTATTTATGTTTGTCCTTCAATCTTTGGAGCTCTTTTGCAGGTAGTGCTACAAAATCCTTAGGAGGCAGTTGGCACAATGGTAAGTAATAAGACCATTTCATTTCTGTATGCTTTCAGGACAGTTGAAAATAAAACCATTTAAAAAAAAAAAGAAGTTGAAGTTGTCCTATCTTTCTGAACTTGAAACTTTGAAAAAAATCCAAAGAGGGCATAAGTGGAGAGTTGAGCTAATTGGCTTTGTATTCTTCATTTGATAATGGCTCAATTCATGGTGGCCAAATGTATGGATATTCTCCCTGTCATAAATTGTGTTGGGATTAAAAAAGCCACAGGAGTATGGATTGATAGAATTTTGAGATGTGCTTTGAATTAAATCTGGACACAGTTTCCATGATTGCTTTTTTAGGGTGAAAAGTAGCTAGTAGGTATTTGCAGAAAAAGACTGTTTTCATGCCCTGCTGATATAAACACAACTAAATAATCCATCTTAGACTGAAGAAATTTAAAGGTCAGCATCTACCACTGTTCCTGACTGTGAATTTAATAGTGTCATTTCCAGAATAAATTATTACTCAACATGGAAGAGGTTTACACAACCAAATATTAAAGAAAGAGCAGCTTTTTTTAAATTACATTCTTCTCAGAACATCAAACTAAATAATATACCTGAATCTTGGCTGTTTCACCTCTACTGCTTGAGCAAAATAAGGAATAATTATTGCAGGGAAAAAAGAGAAAAAACACCCCCAAAAGTGAGGTTTTTCTTTTGATATTACCAGCTATTTCGGAAATACACAACCAACAATACCATTCTGAGGTTTGATAGTTCATGATTCAACAGGCAGATCTCACCAGCTTTTCTTATGCAGAGCAATATCACAAGCAGTATTATGATCTTCCTCTCTGTGGAAAACAATTCTTCTTTTAAAATAAACCTGCTTCCTTTAAAGATCTTCTAAAAATATACAGGATTTCTCCCTGAGAGAGTAGAATCACTTAGATTGGAAGAGTTATAAGAAACTTCCTCATGAGCAATGGATCTTTTTGCTCTTGCAGAGATCAGATGGATATTTCCTGCCCAGGACTAGGCAAAGTGGGAAAAATGGAAGCTCAGAAACAACTAGAGAACATTTCTTCATCCAGATCACATATCACTTCCTGGATAAAAGAGGCAAATAAGGAAGAAATAGGGCAGAGCTTGTCTCTGCTATTGTGCATGACAGATGCAGGCTGGAGGTGGAGCCCTGTGCTCCAGTCAACCTCTCCAATGTCAAAATCTGGTAACTGGCCATTGCAAACAAAGAAGCAGGGAAGTTTCATTCAAGGACTCCTGAGAGAGCTATGCCTACAACGACTCCTCCAGAACTTTAAAACCTAATTTTAGTGCACAGCAACAGTGCACCGTCGTGGCAGGAGGGGTTTTGTGGTTTAAGTCTCCTAATCATCTTGAGAATCAAGAAACCTGTCAGAGTTGTTGCTACTCAAGACAAAGAAAATTCTGCTTCATCTATTTCACAAGTTCAAAAGATCTGTTAAAATTAATCCAAAAAAATTTCGCTGAACTTCCCCAAATGGCAAAACAGGGTTGAGATTTGCTAAAATTTGTGCAGTGATGCATTCAAATCAGCCTACACTGCTCTTAACAGTTTAACTTCCCCATTTATTTGAAGAAAACTTGTGACCAAATTCCTTTTACCTTATTAAGAAACTTTAGATAAGTGCCTGTAGTTAACTGAAGTTTTCTGAAAAGTGGAGAGAGAGGCACCACTGCCAGTAAATAAGACCTCAAGTGGGCCAGTTCTTCCTACGAAGGTTTTATCTGTCTCCTAGGAATATACATGAATTATGAAATGGCTATATTCCCAGTTTTTATTCCTCAAGTTTCTAAAGGTAAGGTAATAAATCTGTCCCTTACTGCGGACCTAGTTATTACTGTTACAAAGGTACCTTCTCATTTGGGACTCAGCTATATTTGGGTATGCACTTTTACACTGGTATAATTGTCTTTACCCTAGGGGAGTTGTACTACTTAAGATACACTGATATAGTCAAAGAAGCACCATTTTCTGGTGCAGAAATATCCAGTCTACTCCTTTTAGAGAGTTTATGGCTCATTTTCTCATGGTTCATAAATTGGGACAATATTCCTTAATAAAATCAGGGGGCAAGGGGGCTAGAGATTAGAATAGGCAGGCAAGAGGCAAATATAAAGGCAATAAATAGCAAAGTCCTGTGATTTTTAAAGTTCTGTTCTGTCTATTCCTCACAGCATATACTTACAGCCTGCCTCATCTGCTGTCTCACCTACTGGCCATTTATTATCTCAGCCTTCATTCCTTGAAAGATAAACTTGTGGAATTAATGCACCAATTAACATTTCAATAAGCAATTCAATCCCAAATCAGTGGTTAGACTGTCCACTTCAAGTGTGGAAGGTTAGAGTTTCTATCTCCCATAGCTCAATAGGTAGAAGGTTGCCTTGTTATGTGAAACTGGGTCTGAACAAGAGACCTCTTAATTAACTGCCATAGCAAGTTCAGCCACTGGCTTGCTGTGTGTAATTCCTTCTGCCTTAGCTTTGCCATCTGTAATATAGGGCTGAATAAGACTTCTTTCATGATGGGGGAGGTGAGAAGGAAAAATGCTCAGTAGAGGTATAATTCTTGGGGAAAATTGAGTAAAAAGTGAGAAACTACAACCATTATCCTTTGCAACCCACCTGCACTCAAAATCACCTGCAGTGCAAACAGAAAACAATATAAAAAGGTTGCTCTTTTAAAATGCACCAGTAATGCTCTGATGCCAGGCCTTAGAACAGATTCCCAAACCCTCAGAATAGACTGTAGTTGCTAAACTTTCACATATGTTAGACAGCAGTAGCCAACACACCTGTCCTACAACAGAAAAGAACAAGGAAAGGAAATTAATAACTTTCTGCCCAGAGTGCTATTTAATCTTGGAATGCATCATCATGCTTGTGGATTGCTTCAATGATCTGAGCCAAAGGTACTGGAGAACTTTGAAGCTGTGATTTCAAAAAATGAGTATATGGTAATGGTAACAGCTTAGGAAATTCCCTGTCTTCACATACTCCTGCTCTTTTCCTGCCTCCCAGGATGGCACATCTGAGGCTATGCTTCAAAATATGTCAGCTAACTAAGCCAGCTGTAAAAACACTTTTTTAAGCCACAGATCAATTTCCCAGCCCAGCTCACAGTGCAGACATCAACATGATGAGGAGAATGAATGGGGAGAAATACATTAAAACAGCACTGCCTGATAACTTTTTCTTACAAAAGCAGTCTGATATGAAAACACAGTGAGTGTATGTGTGTACATATACAGCCCCAAATAATTCATTTTGTCTCCTGACAATCCATTTCCACATGCAGATACTACTGCAGCCTCTTTCACACATATGATTCAGGGCACTCTAACAGTGGTTAGGCAAGAATTTTGCCACTTTTATGATGCATGGAAGAAGCCAAAACATACCCCCAACCATGACCTTTGCTGTAATAGCTTTTCTGAATGAGACAGCAGCTACTGAAGTAGTATTTATACAACACAGTTCTTGAGTAGCTGCTCCTCTCTCCATTCTTGCCTTTGTCCTGTTTGCCATCGCTTTATTCATTTGCCACCACTTTATTAATTTTTCCAGATTTCACTACAAACAACCTGTACTAGCTGTAGCACAATGTGAGTGCAGTACCATAACAGTGGGTTTCTCATCAGGAATCATAACACAGGTCTGCTGAAAAATAGTAAAAGCTAGAGAGGGATTGATGTCCTGTTCCAGTTCTTTCTGTTCCACATCTCGCCTCTTGAGTTCTGCTGAATGTGACATTTTTCCCTGGCACCTAATATACGGAGCTCTGCTGCTAATTTTGTGCACAGAGTTCTCATGCTGTGTAATTTGAGGCCAGAGACTCCTCCAACAACCAGACAGAGTGCACACCCTTCAACACTTGCTTCTGCTGCAGAGAAAGGGGGGATGGGAAAAGGAAATAAGCCAAACAAGAAACAAGCTTCCAAACTTGTCTGAGATGTTTAGCGGAATTTTGGCTCTTAGATTTACCAGGGATCTATCTCCAGCTCACCCTGTCCAGTTTGTCAGACGATCCATCCAGTGGATTTGCCAGCAATTGCAAAGACTCAGTCAACTTAAGACGCTCAATCTTCCCTTTTTTTCCCATATTGAATTCTGTCTGGCTGCTCTAAAACTAAATCAGGCTGTTGGCCACAAGGGTCTTATAATACTACCCTGATAAGTTAGTATAAAAACTGATTTCTTCAATATTTTAATCAAGGATTTGAAAGAGAATCTGCTTTCTCTTTCTCTCCACCTTGGCTAACATCCCTGCATCTCACAGAGATAGTCTGCACTGTAATTCATTTTACTAAAATGAGAATAGTCAAGCAACCTTCAAAATATGGTCTGATATACTAAGCAAGGGATTGAATTGAATGTATTCCCATTAACTAACCAGAAAAAAACCAGACTCCCCTCTTTGCTTCCAGTGCCTTTTAGTGGAACCATCACTTTCCACAGTATTGAATTAGATCAATTTTCAATACTACTTACTTCTTCCTTGGTGCTGATATTGCCAGAAGTAGAACACCCCACACCACTGTATTCTCTCCTATTTTCTTTTTCTTGACTGTATCAAAAACAGACAGTGAGGGGAGTGCAGGATTAAAAAACAAATAAACAAACAAAAAAAACCCCAGAATTATATCAATAGCTTCTACTGTAAACACTTTATGTCAGAACAAAATAATCTGCACTGCGTAAAGATTTCTTTGGGTGGTACAACAACATCCTTACTAATGCTTCTTCTCTGATGATTATACCAGCTGATGATACCAGCAGTATGAAGCACAAACCTAGTCTGAAAAAAAAAAGAAAGGATCTCAGGCCCAGCTGTACAGTGAGTGCTATAATAATCCACAGACCCATCTGAGAACAATTTAAATCTTTCTTTAGAATTTGAGAAGAGCTGGGACATCTCTTTCTGCTGTTCACCTGCAAGAGAGCATCATGATCTTTCACATCCAGAGAACTTTCTTTGAACTTTCTCTGCAGTGCATCTCATTGTGAGATATGTGCCTCTGTAGAGAGAATAAGGGAGGGAAGGCTGGGAAGAGGAACATAGTGCTTTATTCTATACCTAGGAAGTCAGATAAACAAAAGATTACACATAAAAGTCAAATAACTTCATATACTGATCTACTACAACCACTAACATGCTCCACTGAAGAAAAATAACAGAATGAGAGAAAAAATAGGGACAGAGCACAGCTAACAAAAAGAGTAACATAAAAAGTAAAAATAGGGATGTATGGAAACAATTAAATGGAAGGAAGAACTGGGAAGAATCTATCCTTTCTCTAAGGAAATACAGTGCATTTCCAGACTTGATCCACATGTGCCTGGCTATCTGATTTATGAGATGTGAAGCTGACCACCCAGAAGGCTGGTTATAAATTATATCTCGTAGATATGCCAATATGATTTACATTAGGAAGGGAAAACTGATGAATAAGAATCTTGACCTTACCCTCTGGGGAACTGCCTGGAATATACTCTGTTGGTACCTGAAAATCTGTAGATGCCTTGAAGTAGTTAATAATCTTTGCCAAGACCTCTGCATCATAAAAGGTAATAGATCAAAGCATTTTTTTCCACCGACAAAATAGCTGCCTAGCATAACTACAGTCGCAGATCCACAACATTTGCAATTTTGCTGACCAAGCTTTGCTCAAATGCTTGCTTTTTCCTCTTCTTTCATAGATCTTCATTGTTTATAGCCTTTATATCTCTGTATTTCTACTTGGATTTGTTGGGGCTTTTTGCAATAGTGAAACAGTAGCCAATAGGTCAAGAGTAATTATTTTTCTTGTCTAGCAAATGCCTATCAGGCTGTGTCTGGAATACTGTAACACTGTATCCAGAATACTATCACTAGTTTTGGACCCTCAAAAACAAGACAAATAGTGACAGTCTGATAGAGCTCCACGAAGGACGAATAAGGCTGGAGCACATGATATTCAAGGAAAGGCTGAAGTAAATTACTTTGTTTAACTTAAAAAGGAAAAGACTGGGAGGGAAATATAATTGTTACTCCAACTATACAAAGTGAGATTAAAGAGCAGACACAGATAGACTCTTCTCCTAGGTGGACAATGAAAGGACAGGAGACAGTTGCACAAGTGAAAAAAATCTCAGTGGAGATAAGAAAAAATAATTCAACATGACACTGGAACAAGGGCGTAGAAAGACTACGGGATCTCTATCATGGGAAATGTGCAGACTTTGACTAGACAAGTTTAACCTATCCTTTATATTAGGTCATCTTTGAGCTATTCATTGCATGTATGACATCTCACCTTACTTATTCTATGTTCAGATACCAGATACTATCTTCAGACAACCAAAGTCTTCATCAGAGTTACTGGTCAGCTGAGACAATCTGCTTGACCTAAATTAAAATCTCACAGGCATTTGGCAACCATGAACACTTCAGACAGTCTATGACATGGTGCTATAGAACTAAATTTCTTGTATTAAAAAAAAAAAAAAAAAAAAAAAAAAAAAGGAATGAGATGAAACCCAAATTCTCCTAAAATCAACACTTCTAAAATCATTACCTTTAAAAAATCATAGTAAAATGTATTGATGCATATCCTCAGACTGGATTGACAGAAAGAAACCAACTGATATCCATGCCTTGCTTTTACTTCCTATCTCATTCATCTGCAAATTCTTTTCTTTTGATCACCAATTTTTCCTGCCTCACCATTTCTCCTGATGGCACTTATCTCTCTCCAAGCCCATCTTCCTTCTCAACCTACTTTTCTCTTCACATAACTTTTTATTTCCTTTATTGATCCCAACCTTTGTTCTTCTAGTCTTGAACCTCTAAGCTGGAAAATAATTGCTCAAGGCACCTCCCCTGTATAGCAGCTAATTATTTGGCTTTGAGCCTGCTCCTGCTTTGTCAGCTCTCTTGTCATCAAATCTATCAAGTATGTGGGGAAATTTTGGAATGACCAAAAAACCTATAAACTGACCTGGTAATCCCAGGGAAAATGTGGTCTGTGCTAATGACACCTGTAAAATAATCAAGAGAGCTTGATGCGTAAAGTACCTTTGAGCAGCCTTCCTCAAAAGTTGCCCGACACATCAAGTATTCAGTACTCCAAAGGGAGAGAAATATGTCTGCCATGAAAATTAATAGAGAGACTAAAACTATGCACCACACAACCACTAGACCTGCACTGATTTTATTATCAATTAAAACAAACATTTCTTTGGGTTTTCTTTTGCCTTAGTAGTTGTCACCCATTAGTCTCTTCATTCTTGCAAATGCTGTGGCCTTTAGACATGGAGAGTCTTAGTATAAGAAATTAAACAGTTATAACATTCACCATGCCTGGCATACTGATACAGTGAAACAAAGATGAAGAAACATTTACACAACTTGAAATTGGGCTCCTTAGGCTGTTACCTAGTGAGCAGTCAGAAAGGCTGTAGAGTTTTACAAATAGACCTGATTTGGAGATCAAGAATCACAGAAAAAAACACTTTCACCACATAACTATGTAACTCCAACTGGTATCTTAGAGATACAACTTGAAGAGTCAGTGACATTTTGCTCTCAGTTACAGAAAAGTTACTGTCCACATATTTTGAATGCAAGACATGGGGCTGATCAGTCCATCTACATAATCATGTAAATATACAAAGAGTTTATGAACATAACAGAAATGTTTATACTAGAAAAATTTTTAGTTTCTCTCACTTTTGAGTCCATATTCCAATTCATCAGAGCAGACCTGTATTTCTAATCTGAATACTTCCTTTACAATTGTTGTTACAAAACACAAAAATAATTTGAAAACCAAACACAGTCACTTGACTTGGCAATATAGTTCATATTCTTACAGATGACTGTCTTATGCTTTCAATGTCAGATTTAGCTAGGCTAACAAGAGACACTCTGCTTTTACTTATAATCCTTCTGCAAATCTCAATAAACTCTGCTGAAATAATAGCCATCCAGCTGCTAAAACCACAAGATAATTAAACACTCTATGAAAGGACATTTATTTTTAAGCAGATTGAAATGTTATCAAATTATTACTCCCTCTTAGTTTGAATAATAATTATTCAAATACTTTTTTCTTTTTAACCTTTTCTCACGTAAGTTCTCTCTGGGGCCCTTGGGCAATAGAAAAACTAAAAATGTAACTGTGGGATAGCTGAAGGCTATGTGAAGAAGGCAGAAAAAAAAGGCATTAAATCATTACTTCATTCTCATTTGAGCTCCAAATCTAGCTTCAGAGGGACTATTCATAGTCTAAAAGTTAAGGATAAAGAAGACTGTGCAAGATCACAGTGCCTTTGGCATAAGAATTGTTTCTTGCTATCACACATCTAAGTACAATACTTTAAAAGGCCCCAATTACAGTTGGATCTAGAAAATTTGATGCAGTATAAAACAAGTGAGAAAGAAGCATCTAGGGAAAGAAACTTTTAGTAATTTCCAATACGTCTATTCTCCAAATAAATACCTGACTGAGTTTTCTTGTACTGATTTGGTTTGAGTCTCCATTTTGACCAGACATATGAAATACTGCTTAATACTACTTTACTAACCATAGAGAAATTTAAGATCTGGTAGCCTTGCTTAAGAATGTACACTTGAATTAATGCTGTCAAATAAATCCAAAGACTATACAAACAAGACAATCTCTAAAAAAAAAAAAAAACAAAAACCCAAAAAACATAATGGGGAAAAGAAGTTAGCAATAGCTATTTTTAAAGGACTAGCAAACTATGTAGAATCACAGGAGAAGGGTGTTTGCGATATACTACTGATTACAGTCAAGAAACCCCCTCCTTCACTTTGGAAAAGGAACAACTCCCTTAAACACACATTTGGCTTTCTTTCTCCAAGTGCCTATATTTACAAATATCACTTCTTGCCCAAAACCAACCTATTTCTTTCTCTAAAATGTGACTGTATGGTGTGCTACCATTCTAAGGGAGAGTCTAGCAGATGTTTTTGTTTTGCTGTCTCATCTTCAGACTCCTTTTAAGGACCTATTAGTCTTCCCTAATCCCCCAACTAAATTTATCAGCAGTTGTTTGCAGCCAAGAGTTAAGCTAAATTAAACTTTGAAATCCCTGTACAGTGTATCAGATGCACTTCTGGTAGGAGAGCAGAAAGTTCCAAATGTTCCACTTAAAATGTAGGAGAAGTATGTTTTTCTCTACAGGTTTCTCAAAGCTACCGCATATTTTTCAAGATAACCACAATTTCCCTGATTTTATAAGAGCAGGAACTCAGCTATTGAAACAACTTTTCATTTAACTCTACATCAGGTAGGTACTTGCTTTTTTCACATAGGTACATACTTTCCTTTCCAAATGTAGATTATTTAGGGAGGAGGAATGTATACACACACATGCTTAGGTTAAGGCTGCATGCATGCTTGAGGCATCTGTTCCAGCTGATACCCATAGTGGAAAGGTATTTATCTACATCTCTCTCTCTCAGCATGTATGTACTTGTTTCCTAGTCTTCATCTTCTCACAATCAATCATTCCCTTGTTTGTTTGTCTCACATACTCGTAAGTGCTTACCAGAACAGATGTTCCTCCCAGTCTTAGTGAGTAATAAAATACATAGTGTTTTAAAACTTTGTATGTAAATACTTGGTTAGTTTTTGTGACAATATATGATCATTCCTCATTCCAGAAATGTGGACTTCTGTGGTTCTTCTGTGTCACAAGATGGACAATTATGTATCCTTACATACACACACACACACACAGAGACAAAAACAAAACAAACAGCAGAACAACAAAAAACCCTCAAAGCAAAACAAAATACAATAGTCTGGTATGTAATCTTTCTAATAAACAACAACCAAAAAAAAATCATGCATTAAATATGGATGCTTAAGAAGAAACAGCATAAGAGAGAAATCTTTTTTCTGCTTTTAGATTACAATCTAAAGCATCAGTAATTTTCAGCAGTCAGTGGTATCTAACAAGAGATCAGTGCCCACACAGTTTTATGGTGTCAATGAAACTCCTAACCAATTGGCCTTCTCTCTACAAAGTAACTATTCAGTGATACTAATTGATCCCCATCACACAGCAGTTCCTGAGAAAAGCTCTAGAAGAGGACCGTGGTGAAATCTCCATTAAAAACACCACAAGGGTCTCAATGACAACTGTGGAAGATGGCTAGGACCCTCAAAAGACAACTGAGTTGAAACTGCAGTTCTCCAGATGTAAAAGCAATTCTTGCAAACCAGATTACACTAAACTAGGGAAATAAAAACAAACTTCCTCTCCCAAGACTTCATAGCATTTACCCTGAGGCCAAATCAAAGATTTGTTCACAAAATAATTTGCCTATCCTTTCCACCAGTTTTGGGGTTTTTTCAGGAGAGAAATTGTGTGTGAATAGTGTGATTTCTGCTGTCTTTATTCCCATGGCTACTAGAAACTGCTAGAGAGAGAATTGGGCACATCACACAAAATGTCAGGTTAACAAATACCAACACAACAGCTCAGAGAAATAGACACTTTCTCGCACCTTCATCCTCCCATATCACACTAAAAGAAAAAGGAAAAAAAAAATCAACAAAAAACTACCCAAAACCATGAAAGGCAAACAAATACATCCTTCAGAAATGTAAGCTCATCTAAAAATAGGATGAAAGGTTAAGCAAGTCACTTGGTTTTACTCATAGCAGTAATAAAGGTCTTTGTAAGGGATTTGCACAAGTTCTGTGCTGTTACAGCAGCATCTGTCTCCTCATTGCTGGTGAGAAAACTGGTGGCAAGGATTTAGAGCATGTATAACCTGAGAGAGAAATTATCTGTCATTCCCTTGCAGGGAATTAGCAAACTTTCCCTCTCCTGGGAGAAGGAAAAGCCCCAGTCCCCCTTGTCTCTTGTGAACACAGCTTTAAGCTTTTTTACAATATGCTTATGAATACAGCCTTTTGAGTAATATAAATTATTGAAACAAATCTAACTCTATTAAGAAAGGGTAAAAGAAGCCCAACTGAAAAGAGATAACATTCTCTGCAATAAACAGGGTGAATATGGTAGTAAAGAAGAGGTCAAGTAACAAATAAATCCTCTGTGTGAAAGGAATTATCTCTTTGCTCCACCCCAGTGAAACTGCTGTCACAAGCTATACTTCTCACCATCAAGACTTAGAGCCAAAAAAAAACAAAAAAGAAAAGGATGGTCCATTTTGGAAGATACCACCCCGTGACAGGATGCAACATGCAATTTCTGGTGCCACTATACTCTGTGGTCTCATGTAAACAGTTGATTTTTATTTTTTTATTTCGGTCATCTGCCCTTTACCAGGAGAAAGTGTTAGAAAAATAAGTCCCTAGGCAGCCAGGCAATAGTAACAGAAGACATGAAAGTACGCTACCTCAGAGATCAACAAGGCTTTTAGTATGCCCTGATATTTGCTTTTTCCTTCACAAATTACAGAGCAGAATTGTCAACAGAAAAATAACTGAGATAAATTTCAGAGACAGAATGCTGCCAACCAGCACATCAGTTGTATCTTGTGAGTCTCTGCATCATCCACAAGCAAATTATTAATGAACAATTTTCTGAAATATCTCATTCTTCTTCAAGACAGCAGCTTCTGTGTGCCAGTGAGATCAAAACTCAAAAGACTTGAGAGGCTACTGCCTTTTACAAACAACCATCAAAATACCAAAGCACAAACCTAAAGTGCTGATGTATCTCTACCAAATGCATTGATGCTCTGCTTCTAGATTACTACACTTCTTTTATCTACACAAAGAATATACACAAAGTTTTGAAAGCAAGAATTCAAAAAGGGCCTGCAATAGGGTGATTTCTGCAAGAGATTGCCACCATGAATCTTTTGGGGAAGGAGAAACAATACAAACATCCAAGCGGAAAAAAAAAATGCCCATAATGAGGATCAATTCAGATGTGCAAAATAAAAAAAAAAACATAATGCAAGTTTCTATAAAAATGTTTAATCCAATAAATCTATTTCCTTTTTGCAAATAAGGAAGTATTTTTTTAAAAAATAATAGGAATAAACTTTTTTGCATTTGTAGGAAAATGAAGAAATCCCCATACACAAAATTATTAACAATGTGATGATTATCAGAAGGAATATCTAAAAGAAAATTGTAAGAAGCTGAGATACAGTGAAAATGGCAGAGAAAATATACTTCCCTTAGGAATATGCCTGTGAGTCTTTCTTTAATATTTTTTCTCCTGAACACAGAGGATAAGGTTGTTAAAAGAGATAAACTCAAATTTTCAAGTTGACATTTACCTGAGGGGTTCCCAGGTGAATGCTGCTGGACAAGCTAACCCTTGAATGTCTGTCCATGCTCTTAAGTAGTTTAGAACAGGTAACAAGAGCAGAGATTTCCTTCCTGTAGTCTTCCATTTAGGCAACCTAAAGATACAGAGAAGTGTGAAGCATAGGAGAATTCAGTGTTTTGGTCAGATTCAGGCCATGAACAACATGGAAATATTCTTTTAGTGCAAATAAGATCATTTTTGTGTGTATTTCTTTATTAACAACTGGACTGATGCTGTTCAACTCATTTCATCAGGGTGACTGAAACAGCACTATAGAATAATGACTTTTATTTACTGTTATTCTCCTTAGCTGGGTTCAAATCATCACTTAAATTTGAGAAGATATCTCATTTACCAAGCGTGTAAATGGGAGAACTGTTTTCTAATAAATATTGACAATATTTATAAACAGCTGACACTACATTGCTCCTGTTCTGGTAATAGCTATAAACTTCCTTATCTAGCAATTTTCACTTGGGATGTTGGGAGCAAAGCCCCAACTTGCCATTTGAGCATCACAGCTATAACTGTTAACTTGCTGTTAACCCAGAAAGATACAACTCCTTTACAAACCTTTGACTTTTAAATCCATCTCACTGGGCACTAATGTCTCTGAAATTAATTTTAAGTGCATTAAGTTTGGTTTTTTTAAATGAGGGAAAAAAAAAAACCCACAACCAAAAAACGAGAAAAGAAACCACACACACACCAAAAAACTAAACCAAAACAAAAATAACTGTACAACTCTCCCCACAACAGATTAATTAAAGAATAACTATCAAAATTTGGGTTACCATAGGATTCCAGATGCTAAAACTAAAGTCCAATTTCCCCAAAAGCTGTTTACCCTGATCTAAATACTTTGACTGTTCTCCTACCAGCAGGCTAGTATAAATAGGGATAAGTAATGAAACCATCTTTCTGCTGTGCTAGTTTTTCTGGAATATAACCCCTGTGGTAATAATTACATGGGGCTTATCCATCCCAGTGTGAACACCACCAGAGTGTCAATTATGACAAATGTCTGATACCCACAAGTGTCTGTTGCAAAGAAAACCAACTGTTTCCATTCTCTTAACCTTGGGGTCAGGGTTTCCCACTGGGACTAACAACTTTTTTTCCTGCTGTAAATATCCATTTGAAGTTGCTAGGAGGTGTTATGATACACAGACCTACTCTTTCAGCACTTGCTTTTTTCTTGTTCGGTAATTTGAGCCTAACTCTCACCAGAGGTTTACACCTATCTCGTTTTTTATTTGTATTATCCCCTTTGGGTGAGACATTTCACTTTCTTTTCCACACCATTTGCAATACGAGCTGGGGAGTCCCCAAAGCCCACTGGTAGCATGGATTAGTAATGACCTATTTCTTACCTCTGGGGTACCTCTTGCAGCTATTTGCTATCTTCAGCTTTTGAGACAATTATCAGAGGAATGGAAAAATCAGTAAAAATGGAACCACTGAGCTTTGTACCTAGGAATACAGACTTCCCTCAGGCAAAACCAAGAAGAGGCCATTGCAGAGGAAATTATAATTACTATACACAAAACAAAGGACATTTTCAGTAGTGTAAACAGTGCCAGTGGACATAGATAAAATGTTCAGAGGAATGTGATCGCAAGGCGGTCAGATTTTGACATTTTCCCCTAATCCTATCCCAAATCACAACCATTTTGGCTCAGGAACTTCACAAACTGGATGTGGCCTGTAGAAGTTTGATAACTTTCAGTGGATCTCTTCTCCGTGAATTTGTCCGTTTTCCTCTCCAACACATATAAGCGCCCATCATCACAACATCCTTGGCAGACTAAAGGTTCAGGTTGGTCATCTGGAAGAATTTTTTCTCTGAAAGGGTTGTTAAGCATTGGAACGGGCTGCTCAGGAAAGTGGGGGACTAACCATCCCAGGAAATGTTCAAAAAACAACTGGATGTAGCACTTAGATCTGGTAGTGTTCAGTCAAATCTTGGCCTTGATGATCTTGGAGGTCATTTCCAACTTTAGTGGTTCTGTGATTCTATTACATCTTTAACAAATAAGGAAAATCTATGGGGAGCAAAAGATGGCTGGCTGGTATCCTTGAAGACTGAAGTTGCTTGTCACAACACATAGCAGACATAGGAGACAGCAGCAGGGCAAGCTTCCTGTTTTAAGGTGCTATGCTAGTACTATGATGATACCATCCCAAATTTTGGATACATTGACTGATAGGGACCTGGAGCACCTTATTTTTCAGATTACAGTTATTTTTGTGTGGTGGGAAAGAGAAAAAGAAATTATAATGGATGAGCATCCCCAACTCCACACTGTATATGTATCCTAAGGGGGAAACCCAGCCCTATTCTTTTTGTGAATGAACCTGATTGAGATGATAGTAAATATGAAACCACATTACCAAAACTGAAAAGCACAGTAAGACAAACTTCCTCCCTAAATTCTACCATTTCACATAGGTGAAATCTCAGAATCTCAGTGAGCCTATTGCCTCAACTCTCCACACCTTCCAGCCTCAGGAAGATTTGTATGAATAACCTGGATGTGTCAGATTTTGACTGTATTCTTCTTACAAAAAAAAAATAAAAAAGAAATCCCAATAACAAACCTCCTTTTAATTAATTAAATACTTGATATGTAACAAAGACCTCACTATATGGCCAATGTGGTCATAAATCTGCTTCTCTCTTTGTAAATAAGCCTTAGTAGGAACTAACTAAAAAGATAAGAAAGAATTTCCACTAATCAGAATTGCTTTTGCATGGCTAAATTACACAGAGGAATCACAATGACGGGCCCCTGCACTTGCTCTACTTTCACCAGTGGACAAACGCAGTTATTCCAGTGGAATAGATAGAAATGAAAGTCACAGTCCGTTAGCCAAAAAGACAGTCCTACAATCCTTATCCTCTCTAAGCTGCCAAAGGAAGATAAAAGATAAAAGTTGTTCTGCCAGCTACCAAATGGAAAAGAAGCATGCAGCTAACAACCATGAGATACTAGTATCTGTAAACTAGAATCCAATCTTGGTGCTACACCAAAGGTTTATAGTATATGAAAGTGTAATGCAAACCTCACATGACTGAATTTAGCAAACATTATACAATGACTTATACAGTTCCAAAGGAAACACACCATTTGGCTGAAGCATCTGAACCCACAAGAGCCAGCTACCTCACACTATAATTATCACCTGCTCTGAGTTAGGGTATGGACACAGTGTTTGTGATAAATTAAGAACACTGCTGAAAAGTAGTATTATTTCCCATACCACTGTAGCACACTGAAAACTCAAAAACCACTACAGGAAGTGTAAGAGAAAAAAAATAAGAGAGAGAACAGAGATGATTGAATTAACGTTTGTCATGTTTGATTCAATAATGCTGCCTATTTAGAAATTATCTCAAGCTGCTGGAGTATTTCCAATTTATCAGAGTAGTCAGCATCTAAATTATACGGGCAGTAGAGAAATATTTTTAAATATTCCCATTCCATACATACATCAATTATCTTTCCTCACTTCTAGGATCAATTAATCAAGCTGGAAAAATCAGAGCTCACTTTTGCAGCACCTGCCTTTCCCAAAAGATAATTTCCATTGTATCACAAAATCTTGGTTGCTTTTTAACCTAAGAAATGTTGGGTTTGAGTGCTGAAGTAGAAAAAAAAAAACACTTTTTTTTTTTTTTACTCATAAATGTACTACAGATAAATGCAGTGCATAATCCTTTATAAAAATATTTTCCCTTGCCAGAAAAACATTAAATATTAGGAGATATGTCCCCAGATGGATTACAGAATGGCAAATACATTTCATAGGCATTTTTGTTGTTGTTATTATTGCTTGACAGAGTAAAAATAGAAGTGTCTTCAAAGGTGTCTTTCCCTGGAAGAAGCAACTCAGCACAAAGAAAACTGATATGCTGAAAAGGATACAGTCAATGTATTATGGCTGTATATATAGGATCTCTTCATTTACAATAACCTGTCTCTCCCAAGAAAGCTCAGGTTGTAATTTTTTTAGATTTCTATAGCACCTTGCCCAATGGGGCCCTGAATGCATATTTTGCATGCCCCTGTAGGTATGACCAATCAGAATTACACAACTGAGTTTGCTGTAGCTTGTAGGGAACAAAATTTCTGACTTCCTTCAAGGCCAAGAGGTAAATCTGAATGTTGTGGCTTCAGGTGCAGGAGGCAGTTTAGAGCTGTTCTATTTTGTTTCAAGTAGTACAAAGGAAGAAAAGGGCAAACTCCGTGGCCTATCTTTGCTTTCCCTCACACTGGTGATCTTCCTATTTCCTTCATGAGCAGAGTCCCAGAGTCTCTCGAACTGAACCTCCTAATGCATCGTGATCTCCCTGATGCCAGTTTCGTCTGATGTATGACTCATGGTCCTTTGCAAAACGTTTTCTCTTGCCAGAAAAACTTTAAATATCAGGATAAGTGTCCCTAGATGGCTGACACAATGGACTATTGTGTCAATTGCATGTTTAGCCGTTGTTATTTTCCTATTTGTCCCTTAACTGCTCACTTGTACTGATTGCCTCTCCCTTTAACTTATTCAAGTTTCATGAGGACCATCAGTTTGCCAATGTAATGGGTTTTCACAGCCAGGGGAAGGTAAGAGCCAAGGATTATTAATAGCGTTCCTCTATTAGTTAAGGGAAAGATAAATGTGACACCACCAACAAAACCCCTGAATATCTGATACCAGTGAGGAGTGGGTATCACCAGCCGAAAATAGAAAGAGCGAGAGAGATTATATAAGTGGGGTTCCTACCCCGAGTTCCACCTCTTTTTGACCACCTGCCTACCTAACACCTTTTCAAGCGTGATAAGAGAGATCCAAGAGGTAAGTAGCAAGAAAATGCTCCAATTTCCACAGCAAACATGGACTCACCAGCTCCGGGCAAGAAGCAGGACCTTCGCAGATAAGGGTATCATCCATCAGCCCGGCCTCATCCCCCTTTCCATAAACAAAAGCCCGGAAACAAAGAGATGCAAATCTCTCAAACACTGAAGAATGCTTCCCGCAGAGCAGACTACAAATGAGAAGAATAGATTATTAAAAGGAGAAAATAGGTGAACTCATTGAGGGGGAACGAGGAGAAAAGCAGGGGAGAAGGTGGAAATTACAAAACTGGGAAAGGGAAGGAAGAAAGTGAAAAACGCGAGCAAGGGCTCGCGAAGAGATTTTGCCGAAATAGCCAGCTGTGAACCGAAGACAAAAAAACCCACAACATCCAGAATACGTCTAGAAATGGCGCCTCTCTTTCTGCACAGATGATTGTAAACGATGGGATGAAGTTGCTGTCTTTGGTGTGGTCACTAGGAAGCTAAAGGAAATGTGTCATCCTTTTTGCAAAGGACGTCATTCTACTTCAATTCTTGGTGTGAGGGCTTCGTGCTGTTCAGGAAATTCTCCCTGAATTGTTTGCTTTGGGCAAGGGTGGGCTGATTTCTACTTAATTTATTTGGTCGTTTACTTAGTAACAAAATCATCATTCTGGCGCTGGTGGAAGGGGTAGTTGATCTACACAAAAGTTTTGGTGCAGACAGCTTGGAAATCCACGGTGTGGATTTTGCAAATAGTTCGGGCAGGAAAATTGGCAAAATCTCAGAGATAAAGGAAAACACGTCATTCATCTCGCGGGGATGATAAGAAAAAGATGAAGGGTCGAGTGAGAAACTGTCAATTCGTGAAACGCCTTTTTTTAGTAGAATAACAGTTCCGACTACAGGTTGGTGGTTAAAAGCTTCTGGAAATTTGCTAGCTGTCCTTAAAGAGAGACACATGCTGAGGCTGGAGCTGGGCCTCACCACTCCTCCATGTCAGATCCCAGCTGTCCGCTTCGCAAACCCTGCGTCGCTGCTTTCACCTTTCTGGCTGTGGGCACACACGGCTTCTGAGCTGGGGGAAATGTTATTTACGCTCTACAGATGGCTCCACCTGATATGAAGCCTCATTTTTCTGACACCTCTCACTTTTCGCCTCCACAGCATGATTAGGCCGTAGAGGGCTGACAGATCCGATGACGGAGGAAAAGCGGGGCAGTTCGCGCATCGTTAGAGATGCGGAGGGAGCCGCCGGGCTCCCATCCCCAGGACACAGGTCCGGAATGCGCCTCTGGCCGGTTTGCTTTGCATGAGGCTAGTTAACCTGATCAGCGTCTGCCAGCACAGCAGGCAGCGCTGCGCATCGCCTCTGCCAGCCACCGGCTCGGGTTACCCTCGAGGGCAGCTTTCCAAATGTGCTCTGCCTTGTCAGCAGAGCGGGGTTAACACCGAAACACGAGTCACCCGCTAGGAGAGCATCTTCACTGGAGGGTAGGCAGGAGCGTTCTTGTTCGTAGAGACCAAAAAGGAAGCTCTCTGGCTCAACAACGGGTTTGCAAAAGATTCGTAAGAAAGGGGAAAAACCTGTGGAGACGGGCCCACTCTCTTCAGACCACACCGATGCTGCACGCAGCAAAGCAGGGAAAGCAGAGGGCGATGTAGCATTGGGCCGGCAGTGTCCGCACTGGGAGCAAGAAGAGATTGTCCTCTCTTCCCTCAGTTAAGGAAAGGTAAAGGGATGTCAATTTCATAAGAGATAGCACATTGATCTCTGGCATATAGCTGCATATTGATGGGTCTGCACTTATCCTATGTTTAAAACAGACTAACAATAGTGCTCTAACCCTGAACTCAGCTAAAGCAAGAGACCCCAATATCCCGAGTGCTGTCTTCTGCATCCTTCCACCTCACAGGTCCAAAACAAGAGTTGCTGAGTGAGAATGACCCATGCGGGAAGGTGTGCAGAGCTATCTCTTATGTGGGGCTGCTTTTTATCTCGGTTCAGCATCCCAGCATTCCTCTTTCCCTGTAGAGCAAGGAAGGATGCGTTCAGCCTAGGGACTTGGCTCCACCATCCATCTCCTTGTTTATCCTGGGAGAAAACTAAGCATCTCTTGCATCTTGGGGAATGCAAGACAGAGAAAAGGGAGGCCGGGGGGAAAAGTTCCAACGAGAGAAAAACGACAGTCCCTTCCACAATGAAGAGACAACCTTTAGGAAAGTAAAGGAGAAGAAAAAAAAAAGGGGGGGGGGGACCCCAACGTCACCTCCTCCTCCGTCCTTCTGCGTTCAGTGTCATGGTAATGACTCACCCATTGTAGCTGAACTTGGGTGGTGGGGAAAAAAAAAAAAAAAAGAAACGATGGGGCTTGTACTTTTAAAAGCACTGAGCAATTACTGGCAGCACAACCCGAAGCTCTGCACCAGCCACCCCCTTTTCGAGGCTGCTCTCTGGCGGCCCCATTCAGAGGAGAGGTGTGATTGTGACAGTGGGACCAGGCCGTACCCGTCGATCGCGCCCGGGGATCTCGCTGCCACCGCTCTGTCCTCCCCCGTCTCTCCTGGCGCAGCGATGCCAATACTCCTGCAGAGATCTGCCCTACTACTGGGCTCTAACCTTGGCTACCTCAGCCTAATGGCTCCTGCCCAAACTCTGAGAGCAAGTTGGACTGTTTGCCATATTTTATGTGAACAATGGGCACAGATTCTTGGAGGAAAAAAAAATACCCCTAGAAAACATATTACAAATCCTAAATGCTTTCCTTTTTTGACGCTAATGGGAAGTGCCCGGTGCTGCCTGAGAAACCCACTACTGCACAGGAGCTCCTCACGAGTGTGTTGTCACCTCACTTCTCATTTTGCTATACCCTATCACGGTATATTCTGCAGCATATTGTGCATTACAAACGGGATCTGTAGGATTCGCTGAGATGTGATAATTAATTCAGTGAGGATGATGCTTAATATGGACTGGCCCGAAAGAAACAAGGTCTAAAAGGAATATGTGTGTGAAGGAGAGGGGGAAGGGAGAAGGGGGAGATGTTTAAAGTGGTTGAAAGATAAGGCAAATGTTCAAAAGCTACATTACATTTGCTTCCAGACCTCAAGAGCAGCTTGAAGTTTGGCATATGCTGCAGTTCCTTACTCATCACCAAATATAACTGGTAAAGCTCATCCTGACTTACTAAAGGAAAAGGCTCTGCTCTGCAGCACTAGTTTGTCCACTGCACCCGACAACTTGACCTTGGCAAAACTCTTTCTCCAGCCGGTATCACAGCAGACTCTGGCACTGCTCCAGTAAGCAGTGGCTCCAGCCTCCCAGGGAGCGACCCCCACCCGCATCCTCCCCCACTCCAGTCCCCACAAAGGCATCCCCGTCTCCTCTCCTTTGCTGAACCCTCGCGACTGTGGACTCCTTGGTGCTCTGCAAACTGGAGAGCGACAGCCCACAGCACTTATCCACGCAGAGCTATAGAGCTGGCACCGGTCCAGCCTTTCCCGGTGTGCCATCCCCACACAGCACTGCAGCTTTGGTCATATGAGCAGAAATGATGAGAAAAGCACTTTTTAATCTTTTCGCACTTGCTTCCCTGTTCAAACAGTTGCAGGATGGCTATGACTGACTTGCTCAGCGCTGAGGATATCAAGAAGGCTGTGGGAGCCTTTTCAGGTGAGTGCTTTTTTTCTGTTTTTTTTTTTTTTTTTCTTCTCTCTTTACCTCTTTTCATCTCTTCAGGTTAGGATAGCAGTGCATTTATTTCAGCTATGGGAAGATTAGAGGAACTAGCTAGACAAAATTTCTAATGAGGATGTGTTTTCACATGTTCAATGAATGCCTCTGACAGGTTTATGAAGTACAAGGCTGCATCTTCAGCAAAGTTGTCCTGCCCATTACAGAGGTGAAATATTTATTTTAAAGGAAAGTAAGCAGTAACTGTGGACAGACTTTGCTTCTACCGAGAGCAACCTTTCAAAGGGAATAAACCCCTCGGCGAATCAAGCTGCATTATATCTTGGTGTGGGATAGAGAATTCAGCAGCGCATGTCAGCAGCTTCCCACTCAATCCTGAAATTTAGTTTCATATGTTACAGAACTGCTCTTTCCCGTTTCAAGGATACAAGAAACGACTCTTGTACTTCTTATGCAGAATCCCCGGGTGGGCTTTGCTTTTCGGGATGGACAGAAGGCAATAATATAGCAAGCACTGCTCGACTGCAGGGGCTCCCTGCAGGTCGAACGGCTGCAGTGGTCCACACTTCCTTCTTAGACTCCTCCGGGTATCAGATGTTCCCTACCCCTCTCATTCATCGTGACCCCCAAAACTGACAGCAAACCCTCTTCGTGCTTACAGAGATTCACGTAGTTAAGGCTGCTCTCAAAGAAAGCCAGAAACCGGGATGCACGTTATTCCCCCCTCCCCCAAACTACCTGGCTGACCGCACCATCCCGGGGAGCCGCCTCTGTCTGTCCTGCTCTGCGCGATGACCTTCCCGAACAGACAGAAGCGCAGGACCCGCTGAGCCCGGCTCAGCTCAGAAGCCGGAGAGTCAGAGGGAGCGACAAATTGCTTTGCTGGATCCAGCAGCTGTTTTACTCATTAGCTTCCCTTGTTTTATGGCCATCTTCAAGTCCTGGAGCAGACGTAAATAGAAGCAACTAATGACAAATCTCAGGCAGGCAGATCACGGAAGACTGAGCCGCCTTAATTTTATGTAATGGGAAAATTTAATGCGGCGGGAATAAGAATGCATGGGGAAGAAAAAAAAAAAAAGTCCACCGCACGCTTTGGAGGTCACTGTATGGTATTTCTAATCCACATCACAGTTGTTAGGCTACTTTGGTGGGACAAAAGCGGGTGCGGTTAAAGGACAAAGGAGGTGGAGCAGGTAATTCGGCTCTGATTTCAAGGGCTCCGGGTTGTTTGTTTTTTTCCTCCGCGGAGAAAGCTCCTCACAAGGTCTTGCAGACAGGGCGCCGTGCAGCACTCCTTGTAGTGTCTGAGCTCACACACCACGATTGCACATTCCTTTAGCGGTTGAAATGCAACACTGATTTCTAGTAAGTCTTCAGGGAAAAAAAAACAAAAAAAAACAACAAACAAAATAAACAGTGCTCTGAAACATTTCTCGCCAATGCTTCAGCAAGAGCATTTTTGTTTCTGCTTTTTTTTTCCAGGGGTGGAAATACCAAAAAGTGACAGCTATCTAATAGTCAGAGTTCGCTCTCAGATGTCTGCTCTAGTGTAAAACTTAGAGGGGAAAAATAAAAGGTTTAAGGCACTGAAATGAGACCAAGCACATCCCAAAGCTCACAAGTCTACAAGCTTACAGACTTCTTGTGTGACCTTGGGCAAGTCTCATCCTTCTGTAGCTCAGCTCTTAATCTGCAAAACTGAGACATTGCCCCTCTGCCTCTTTGTTTATTTCCATTAGCACCTGTGAAGCAGGGATGGTTACACTGAGTACAAACAGCTCCTACCACAGCTGGGCTCCACTGTTCCTCCCAGGGCAGGAAAAACAGCAGCATGGAAGAAAACCACGGGTATGTATTGGTGTGTGTGTGTTTCAGTGACTTTTCTAAGCAGTTCTCTGGTTTTTCATCTTTTATAGCGGCTGAATCTTTTAACTACAAAAAGTTTTTCGAGATGGTGGGATTGAAAAAGAAGAGCCCAGAAGATGTGAAGAAGGTTTTCCATATTCTTGATAAAGATCAGAGCGGCTTCATTGAAGAGGAAGAATTGAAGTAAGTAAAGTTACATCCTTTCTCAAATATCCCTGCATTAAGAGTAATTTCCTGTGGGTTATTTTTACAGGACTCTAGGTAGTAACACAGACTTCAAACTCTTGACTAGTATTTGTGTGCTATGCCAGTTTTTTGCTGAGCATATGATCTAAAGAGTGTTGGAGATAGCTAGTTGTCACTTGGATTGCAGGATCCCTGAAACACACGAATGGGTCAATATCTTACAGGTAGTTCTTCAGCCAAATGCAGCGTCAGAGTGAAGTGCTTCTGATTGTTAAAGAAGGTCAACAACAGAAGACACAACGCTGGATTCCAACTTCTGTCTCAAATCAGTAGTTCAAATAAATATGAAGTGTAATTGTTCTGTGGGAAAAAAACAAACCCAAACCAAAACCAACCAAACAAACAAACAAAACCCCAGCAAAACTTCCTTTTTTTCTATGCCTCCTCCTTAGGTTTGTCCTGAAGGGCTTTACTCCAGAAGGAAGAGACCTATCAGACAAAGAAACGAAGGCTCTTCTGGCTGCTGGGGATAAGGACGGTGATGGTAAAATTGGCGCTGATGGTATGTAAATAGAGGAGTAAACTTTGACAGTAACAACTGAATATTATCCTTACACACAAAAACTGAAGAAACCTAGGAATCACTGGCGGCTGTGACCTTCTGAAGGGCACAGTTTGGGTTTAATGAAATGCCAAGTCCTGCTTCATTTGCAATACCTTGCTTTGAGGCGTTAAGAGGAAGAGGAGCCGAGTTGTGACACTAGAGGGGGCCGGAGCTTACAGAACCCGGCTGTGGGTCGGGCACTCCGCAGCGCAGGACTAAGTACCCAACTAAACTCTACTTCAATTACCGTAATTTGTCTGTTGATATCAGTGGAGTGAGGATCAGGACACTGCGAGTTCAGAGACCGAGGCTTGACTATAAAGCTTGTAAAGAATAAAAGCTGAGTGCCAGCTTTTCTGCTTGATGTTCAGTTAGCAGGAAAGTAGTGCATGACTTAGCAAAGAAATGCTCTTAAAAATCAAAGTACACCCATTTTGCTACAGAATTTCTATACAATAACAGTCTACTCAGCTTATGCTAGTGTTTACGTGGGTCTTCACACCCAAGAAAGCTTGTCAATCCCTTTTACTGAATATGAGAAATACAAGAAAAGAACAACTTTTCCTCTCACAGCATCGCTTAAAAAGCTAGTGCTGTTTTCTATTCCCCCTTGGGATGAATCAGCTTAGCCCACATACAAAATTTCTCCTTTTTCCTTTTTTTTTGGAGGTGAGAGTGAATGAAACACACTGAAGGAAACAAGAAGAGATGCAATTCTAAACTAAAGCTTTCCTCATCATAGGAAACAGAAGTTTGTGGCCACAGTACTAAATCACCTAAAGAGCAGGGAATTGCTAGGGTTTTGACATATCGATAAGCCATATCATAAGTTGAAATCTAAAAAATACCTAAACCCCCTCATATCTCTCTGTGTTACTTAATCTCTACAATTTTTTTAAAATGTTATCTCAAAAAAAAAAAGAGTCAATTAAAAGAGAAACAAAAAGCAAAGTTAACTAACACAGTCTCCCAACTTAGAAGATGACAAACTAAATCAGCCACTGACATATTAGTCAGGTGATGCATGCTGCCTTACCAGTGACTATGGCCATGTTCCTAGACCAAAGCCTCTTAATTTCTCCAATCATGAATATATTATGGTTTAGGCGAAGCTCCTGCTAAACTTCAGCAGTGCTGCTGAATCCAGCATAGGTGTCATTTCTTGAAACTTCATATTCTTTATCATATGGGTCTTCTTTATATGCACTAAAATTAGTGACAGTAGTACTAAATCACTGGGCAAGTTTTTCAAAAGAAAACTTAATTCAGGTAAGTAAGCTTACAGCTGATCCACCAGCCTCATATCAGATAAATTTTCAGCTATTCCACAAGGCTGCAAATCAAAAGTAGTCTTCATTGGAATAAGAGAACAATATTGAATAATGATTTGGGCTTGTACAAGAAAATACAGCATTAACCTTTATATTTAAGACTACTGGAACTTCTTTTTTTTTAACAATGCCTGAAACCCAGTACATTGTAATAATACTGTAATAATACCCCTTCTTATATCTTTCTTCTGCAGCTTTGACTGTTCCCTAATTTTGAAATGGAATTACTCTGTGTTTACACTTGATAATGAGAAAAGAATGATGTGATTTTTTTTTTTGATTCTTCTGACCATATCCCTACCTTACAACACTACCAGTTTCTTTTCCATTTCTTAAATTTGACTTTAACAGGTAATTTTTACACCAGAAAGGCTTGAAATACATACAAAAGTTAACAGCTGGGACTGTGACCAAAGGACAAGGACAGATACTTCCCAGCTTTTCCTCTGGCCCATAAATCAAATTCAAGAATATAACTGCATATGTAAATAAAAATGCTAAGTCATTCATATGCATATGCAGCATTGCAATGCTGTATTTCTGTTGCAAACCAATTTTGTTTCCCTGCAGCTGAATTGTCAGGCATTACTTCTACCCCTTGTTTCAAACATCAGCTTCCTAAATCACTAAACAATTGCAAACAAGCAGCTTTTCACAGGGGTTAATGTTAATTCTCCTGGTGGCCCTTGAACACTGATCCTCAGGAGACCACAGCAGTTGTAAGAACTGATCTTTAGGGATTTTTAACACCACAGAGACAACTTTCTCAGTTGTATCATCACAAATATTAATCCCAACCTAATCAGCCTTCTTCTACCTGGGGGTCCCACATCACAAATTTTCTCTTAGGTCTCTTGCTTCAAATCTTTTCTCATTCCAGCAAGACCATTCAGCTCTGAAATAGTTTCAGCTGTTTGCCTCTTGTCCAGTCATGGTTCGAACTTGTGGCTGATGAAGCAGTTTCAAAGAGCAGAAAACTTGCAGCCAGTTCCTGTAAGACATGATCATCTTCTGTGCAGTGTCAAACCCCCTCTATATTCCACCAATGTGGTCAGAAGATGATGAATCTGAAAAAAACTGCAGGTCAAGTCCAGGCTACCTCATAATACAAGCAACCTTAGCTTCAAGACAGGAATAAAAAATGATGCTGAAGCAGCTCTACTAGCTTCAGGAAAATAGTTATAAGAAAGAAGAAAAAAAAAAGAAAATTTCTTGTCATAACGTTGTTTAAAATATATTTTGTGTATTGGCATTGAACACTCACATCATGCCTTTCAGCTTCTTTATATTAATAGACTTGAGAAAGTATATAGAGAACTTTCAAAGATCATGTACTGTGGGTAGCACAAATCCAAATTTTTATCCCTGTAAATCAGAATGCTGTAAAAATGTGACATTAAGCAGGCAAAATTACAGCTATTAAGTCATGACCTTGCCAGGTGAAAGCCTTAACAAAAAAAAACCCACCAAAAACATTTGGAATTCCTCTTTTTCTTATCCTGCTTTGTGCTCTTCTATCTTCTAAAATAAATTAGTGTAAGTCATTGATTATAAAGTTTCCTAAACAGATTTGCTGTTGTAAAGAAAATGTAAAAAACACAATCTGATGAGAGAAATCATGAACCTACAACATGTCCTCTGTAATCATGTCTGTCATTTCAGTAAAATACTAGAGGGCATGCATTAGGCTGGTATACAGTACTAAACTGTACTGAACACAGTGAAACTGTCCTCTCCTTTTAAGTCAGAGCTTTGACGCAAAACAGCCAATAAATTATTTTACATGACAAAATGGTCTAAATCCTTGCAATTTAAAGCCACTATTTCTACAAAGAAAGACATAACTTAATTTTCTTTGGAAGGGTAACTACAACTGGAAATAAGGATGTAGTAATTCACAAGGATGCCCTCACTAACAGGCCAGTCAGAGGCAATAACCATTTACAGGTGACTGGTATACCATGACTTATCTCAGAAGTTCTGCGTATATGAGTACACTTTGCAACAATGCTTCTTCAAACCACCTGTGGTTGGATTAACCTTCATACAATAAGTAGTGAGCTAATTTAGAAGATTATTCACCTGGAATATCTTCAAAATATTTAAAATACATTGAAAATCCTACGAAAAGTGAAATTGTTGCAATTATTCAAGAAGGAGTATTTTATGGCTTGCTGACTATCAGAAAGTACCTATGAAATATATTGTTATTAAGTGATAATAGCACTATCAAAATGTTATAGAAAATATTTGGCTACAAATCTGAATAACCTTTTTCAAATGTATTCTGTAGATAAAAATCATTATAAAAGGTATTTAATTTAGCTAGTAAGTATGACAACTTTTTTTAACAGTATATGCATAGTTAGTTTTCCCTTTTGGAAAGGTTTGATTCATTGCAGTTCATGTTTCTCTCTGCAGGACTTATTCACACAGAGATTTAATAATCATAGCCTTTCTCCTTTTATGCCCAGAATAGTTAGGGCTTTTATCACAAGCACTTTATGTTATCTCTTAAATTCAGTTTGCAACACTTTCAATGTATGTACCCACCATGTACAGGATTTATACATGTTTTGTGTTAGGTAATCTACATCACTAATCCTAATTTGGATTTACATCTTTCAAAATGATGAATAAATTTGGAATTAATTTAAACCCTCTGATATTAAAAGATAGCAATTTTTTTTATTTCTCAGTCTGGTTTGTCTGCATTTGGCAACATGATTTCTGGACATGTCAGCAAAAGTGCTATCTGTTTGCATACAACAGTCAATTAAGATCTCACTTGTTTAGAGCTTAGCATTTTTTCAACTAAACACTAGAATAATCTTTAAAATGCCTTATTTTCATCTTTTATCTATTCCAGTTGCCAGACTTTACTCCTCATTATGTCAAACCTCAATAATTTTTTCTTGAGCCTTTACAGAAGACTGCCTCCCCTATTTGTCATTTCCCTCTCAGCTGATTATGTTAAACCCATAAACCACTCTCTCTGCATACCCTCTAATCCCTTTATCGCCTTTGTTGCCTTTCTTGGGATTCCCTCCAGTCTGTCATTTTCAGTGATCTGCAGCACATACAACTGTGCAAGGTATTCTCATGTGTAACTCTTCCAAGGCTAGATGGAGTTAGGAATTATAACCAGGCAGCTATTCACCAGGGCACAAATGTGCCTTTTCCATGCTTTATCTCCCTGCTGAAAGGCATTATATATACTAATGCATAAAATAACCCCTAACTGCAGATAGATACATTTATGTAAATATTATGGATGTACCACTAATAAAAGCCACAGGGTAAAATCCTGGCTCTCTGACATCACAGGAATTTTTCTCATTCTTACAATACAGTCAAAATTGATACATAGGTTGGTATCAGCCTTCTGTTTTTGTAATCTGTCATTTTCATGCGATTTACAATTACAAAATTGAGTGTAAAGGCAATATAATTATAATATGGGATGCAAATACCTTGAAAGACTCATTAATTATTGCCTTTGCCAAACTCTGATATAAAAGACATTTATCTCACTGCAAGATTAAATTTCTGGTTCTCACCTTCATTCCATTGAGATTTACAAAGAAACAACCAAGAACCAATCAAGTTCTTCAGATGAATAGTGGTGGAAGTCTTGCAGTCTAGCACGTATTGCATTTCTCCCTTACTCTCAAAAAATACTTTCATTTCATGGTAAGATTTCCCAAATCATACTTTCCCTTTAATTAACTTGGATTTCTTTGCTCTTCTGTTATTGTGATGTTTCTGCTACACCAGTGATTCTGTATTCATTGTAATATGCTTCCTCCTTTAAATTTTGGTTTTTTAAGTGTTTTTAAAAATTCTTTCCTTTCTCCAGAATTTGCAACTATGGTGGCTGAATCATAAAGGCTTTGACCAATGCAAACCCTTCACCCATCCTTCACTGCCCAATTCCAACCACCTCCTGCTGACTGCTTTGGCTCCTGTTCTATTTATTTATGTTATTTTATACTCCAGCTCTGTTCTCTGCAATCCTGCAACTCTGTAATTGTGCTGAAAGACACTGTTAAAATAATAAAGGTCACATCAATCTGGGCTTTCTTCTCTCTCACTACAACTTGTTTCTAATTTCATGTAGGCTTGGCACATGCTGAGAGAAAATGTTACTGGTTTTTTTGCTGACATCCCTGCTGCTAAAGCTACAGTAAAGTAGGAAGAAATTTAAAAAATTATTTGGTATAAAACATGCGTATAATGAGCCCAAGTCCTGAACTGTGGCAAAATTGTCTGCATTATTTTTAAGCCATCCCTGCTAAATGGATGCATACTCATAGCTTGGAAAATCTCTAATGATGGCAAATCTTTAGTGATGGCAATTACACAACTTCATTTGGCAGTTTGTTTTTTCAACTTAATCAGTGTTATAGCCAAAAAAGTATTTCCTAATATTTAAACTACATCTCCCCTGCTGCATTTTGGTGATCAGTAAATTGATTGTTATCTGTATAATTTGTTAAATTTGCCTGATGCAGGGGGATTTTTGGATAAAAGATTTGACAGGAATATCAGTTGGTGCCAATCATACATGAAGATAACTTTGTAAACTATTAAAAAGCAGTCACTTCTGAAACACAGGTTATGTTTACTAGCAATGTTACACAACTATCTAGGACAGCAAGAATGGCATACTCACAAGAATTAACAATATGAATTTCAGGGAAAAAACCACCAAGATTCAGGTGTGAACTGCAGTCGACAATCCCGCTGTTAAAACAGTAAATCAGAAAATCCCATCGAAAAGAATTTATTCTAAAACTTTACCAGAGAAGTGAATATCTTCTTTGGAGTTACATATAGGAAACTGAGACTTATGCTAAGGAAATGATTACCCAATGGTAAGCCTATGACAGAGCTCAATACTTATATCCCAAATCCTGTTCAGTAAATTTGACACCAAGCTTATGCTTTTTACCTGTGTTGTTGCGGGGTGTTTCGTTTTTAAAGCAAAGACTAAAGCAGGGGGAAAATCCTCTCAGGCAACATCTTCCCTACATCTCAACAGGGCATTGATTATTACTGCAGCAAAAAGGAAGGGTATTTTCCATTTCTGTATTCCAAACTATTCCCTGCAGCAATAATACCTTATTCAATTTAGATTTATTATCAACAATTTAGTAGAAACAAAAAGATAAGGCTGAAACCCTGTCATCATCACACTGTACAGAATATCATCCTCTCCACAGCAATTACCCACTGCTATTCGGGAAGCCAATAAACGTTCCCTAAAGCCATTCTAGATCCTCACTCTGTAGTAACTCACAAGGAAGACTTTTTGCTGAAAATGCTGTGCATTCAAAAGAAATCCTTTGGTTTTGCACACTGTATATACGGTTCTGAAGGATGTATTGATTTTTAAGTATTCTAAATAAAGCAAATGAAAGCGGATTGCAGTGCAGCGAGTTTATTTCCTGCTTTTTCTCGGCAGCTGCTGACCTCGCGTGGCAATAAAGCCTAATTACAAGAGCACACAGGGCTTCCGAAAAGGCAGCCGGCACCCCGCCACTGCAGCAGCGAGAATTAAGGTCCAGGGAATTAAAGAACCAACATAAAAGTCGCTGTATAAACAAAGCCCTTCATAGTCTCTTTCTATTCTCTGAAGCCGCATGGATTTGTATTTTAAGGCTTCACTGAATGGCACAAAAGCTGAGGTTTTATCCAGGGCTCTAGGGAAAAAAGAAAAAGAACTAAGGAAAGAAGGGAAAGGGAAAAGGGGAGGAAGGAAGGAAGGAAGGAAGGAAGGAAGGAAGGAAGGAAGGAAGGAAGGAAGGAAGGAAGGAAGGAAGGAAG
>VZUI01050557.1:0-28583 GCA_013401135.1 Cettia cetti | reverse complement strand
CCTTCTCTACAGGATCACTGCTTCGACAAGACCATCTCATCTGGACTGCTACTACCACCCCAATGGGGTGTCAGGTTGTATTCTGACTCGGTCAGTATTTTGTACTATTGGATTTATTTTATCTTACTTTATTTTACTTCTTTTCTTTTTCTCTTATTAAATTGTACTTCTGACTTGGATTCTCTCACTGGTTTTGCTCTCAAACCAGCACAGCGTCGCTCATTGCGCGTCCTACAGCGGCAGGAGGCGGCTGGAGGATGCAGCTTGGGCCGTGCTCTGCTCCAGTTTGTGGCAGCAGTGTGTTCTCTGGAGCACCTCTCCATCTTCCTGAGGGATTGGCCCAGCACAGGCAGTGCTCGGAGCAGCCTGACACAGCAGTCACATAAGGTCAGCTCACAAGATAAACGGCCCTGTGTGTGTGTGTGGGGCTCAGCTTCCCCAGCGTTATGGCACAGGAACCACTCTTCCATTACATGGAGATCTATAAGGAATCGCTGCCATTAACGGACTCCATTAAAAGCAATACATGTGGGAAAAATTGCACTTTGATTTAGTTTCGCAATGTGGAGATATTGGCAAGATAATCACATAAAAGTGACACCTTTTATAGCCAAGCTCTTTGATTTTATGTCAGTGAGTTTCAATTTCTCACATTTTTATGTTCATATATAGGTCCTTGTTCTAATGTATGCATTAGCTGGCGTAAAGGTTAAATAGATTGTTTTAGCATTTTGGGATACACATTGTGGATATGCACAAATCTTCAATGAGCTGGGTGAATTATTTTGGGTAGGCATGAGCTGTGAGAAGGGAGCAGGGATTATTCCTTTGACTTGGTCCCATCTGGAAAGAAAAAAAAAAAAAAAGGGGGGAACAATGAGAAAAAAAAGTATTCTATATATGTAATTTGATTTGAAAAACAGATCTGCAGGCTTCCCAGGAACTGTCAGAAGGAACAGATGGTGTGGGTCACCCTGCTTCATGAAATGCTCTGAATCTGAATATTTATTTTTAAACACAGAAAAATATCTATTCCTCTTGAGGCAGATTGTGATCTCCCTTACATCAGCAAAACTGTCTGGAGCTGGGATTGGCACTGGATTGATGCTGGGAGTCACAGGGGGCTGCTGAAGCTGAGGCCATAACCTGTCCCCCACGGAGAAAGTCAGCTTCAAGGTCTGGTTCCACAGTTAAGCAGCTGAGACTAAACTCCTGTCTTGTTCCAGTGATTGCACAGCCAGAATAGTCTTGATGCAAAAAATCCTGGTGGTGAAGGTACTCAGTGTATGTGCTGAATCTCCTGTAGGAATTACAGGTAAATCAGGTGTGATGTCATTAGTGTGACTTTTAAAAGAATTACAGGTAAATCAGGTGTGATGTCATTAGTGTGACTTTTCAAAGCCTTTCACACTTGTCTGTGGTGTGAGGCAGGACAGGAATTTGCTCCAACCATTCCTTATCATCACATTTAGGCTGGGCCAAACACACCTCAGGGAAGTCATATTTCAACAGCCCTTAAACCACCCTGGTACATTTAATCTCTCAATTCATCTTTTCTCTCTCTGTCCTCAATCTCTGTTCTGCAAACCCTTCTCCCTATGTCCCTGCTACTTGACTAAGAAGTCTTTCAAAGAGTATTACAAGTCTGGGTTCTAACAGGTAATATATATTTCTCTCTCTCGTTTTTTTATTTTTCCCTTTTTAGTTATTTCTGGCTATTTTGTCTCTATCAGTCCCTGAATCTGAATAGATTACTCTTCAGCTCATGAAGGAAATTCAAGTTGTCTCTTTAAATCTTCTTCTACCCCCCCACTTCACACATTCCCAACACCTCTTTGTCTTTCCATTTCACCTCATTTAAATATTCAGCCCAATTTCAAGGCTTAATAATGATGAATAAGATTGAGATTAGGATTTAATAAGAGTGTTAAGGAAAGATTTGTCATTCCAATGGCTGTAGGTCTTGGCTGAAATTGAACTGGCATCTGGCCTCTGGGCATGCGCCAAGTGGAGCTCTTGGCTGGCTCCAATTATGGATTTCTCCAGAAGAGCAGGAAAGGTTTTCTTCACTCAGCTCTGGCATGCAGGGATGACTTGCTCCTGGTTAATTGTCTTCTCACAATCCACTTCCTGCAATAAAGGCAGTTGGACTCAAGGACTGGAAAGCCTGGGAGCTCCACGTCGATTGAGGCCTTTTTAGGTACTGGGTCTTAGCTGCCTTCATTAGTGCATTTCACATCCAGGTAAGACTCAGGGAGCCGAATCAGTGCTTTTCCAGGGTCTAAATTCCCATCCTGGAACTGAGATGAATTGCTGTGACAAAGCCTAAATCCATATCTAAGTCTCAGACTGAATTTCGACAAGACTGAGTCGAGCTTGGCCTCCGTGGAAGTGCAGCTGTCAAATCAAAGCTCAAGGAGGAAACGTGTGCTGGGCACTCTAAATTCCATTATTGCTTTGCAGACATCTACCAATGCCATTAAGTGTGTGCAGGATGAGCTAAGCACCTCCTCTGGGAGCTGCACATGGGGAGCTGAGCAAACCCCCCTGGACCTGCAAGCCCAGGAGCAGCTCGGTGCCAAAGCAGAGTGCACTGAGAGCTGAGAACACACAGCGTGATGTGCCTGCATGCCAACGGGGAGAGTGCTACTGATGGGATGGGAGGATGCCAGAATTTCTCAGAGGAGCTGCTTCCAAGCTGAGCTAATCTTCTGTCACTTGGTGCCCTTCATGGGAGAGCCAGGCTGCAGGAAGCCATTTGATCTAAAATACAGAGTGTTGAACACAGCAAGCCTCACCTTTGAGATGTACCCACATCCCCTAAACCCCTCTGCAGCCCCTGGTGCCTCTTTTTTTCCTCCAAGAGAGACCCCTTGGGCTGTGCCAGGCTCAGCACTGCATTAAGCTCCTGAGGCAGGTTGAACACTTGTAAAGCCTCGTAGACGTCTGTCATGCTTGGGCTGAAGATGTTGGAGCAGACACGCTGGCTCAAACTGCTCTGACGAGGGCTTGCTGGAGTGTCTGAAACCTTGTGCACACAAGGCCCAAAGAGGCTTAAGGCTTCTCAAGATTTAGGGACAGATTCCGGGTGCAGGGAAAGCACAGGAGTTCTTTTAAAATCAGGGGGTTTGTGTCCTTTACTCCAGGCGAGGGTGGACCTGGGGGGTGCTCTCACTGCTTAAATTGCTCTGCAGTTTTAAAGAGTTTACAGTAAGCCTCTTAAACTGCTCTAAGGACTTACAGTATCTTAAGCCTCTTAAATTATATTTAAAAAAAAAAAAGTACGGTATTTTTGGCAGAATCTACCTTTTGGAAGGATTCAAGGTTAGGAGAAATCAAACTTGGCTTGCTTGATGGATTTTATTGAGAATTAAATACATTTGATGAAATATGGTTTTAATAATTGAAAAATTATAAACTGAAATAATTATTTTGCCAGTCTACATTAATGGAATTGCTTGTGAACATACATTAAAATATTCAAACTGGCAGAAAATGCCATAATTTTTAAACTCACAATTTCCTGGTGTAGGTGTTATTAATTTTTCAACCACTCGTCCAATTTTCTTCAAGCTTGACTTAATTTTTATGTCACAGTTACCTCTACAAAATAAGACAGTTTGGCAAGTCCACCCCTACCTACTTTTAAGAAATCAAAATGTGAAATGTCTGAAGAGAATAGAAGAGGAAAATACTTTTTTTTTTCAAATAAGTCAAAGAAAGATCTGGTATTCCTGAAAATTAAATAACAAAGAAAGTTCCCCAAAGCTCTTAGGGTGAGACTAAATTTAGCAGATTTTTTCATGCACAATTGGAAAGAGAGATTAAAAGAAAAGAAATTGCAAAGTTAATGTGACTACAGAGGTGGTGACAGGCCTTTCCCATCAAACTCATTAATGACTCAATTTTAGTGACTCTTTGAGCGTGATGATGCTTTTTTGTGACACGAGACAAAAATATTGATCTTTCCTACATTCCATCATAACTAAAGTGCATTTAGAATATACCAGCAGCAGTTCCACATAACTGGCTTCACATATACACACACACAGAGGAATTTTAGGCTTTCGTTCAAATTTCATCAATGAGCTGCATCTCTCCTCTTCTCCACCTGCCTGTGATAAAAATGGTCAAAGAAAAGACAGCAAGGCTTTAGTGGTCTTGGGAAAGACAGCAAGGCTTTCCCATGGAAATCTTATGCCACCTACGAGAAGGAGCTCGAGCTTTTACAGCTCTGGTGCAGTCTCTGGAGTCCATCCACATGAACAAATGGGCACCATATGTGGTTGACAGCCAGTTCTTTCAATCCCAGCAAAGCCAATTGATTTGAGTACACCAATTTCATAGAGGTCTGTTGGGAGCCATCAGATGAGCCTCGATTTTGACAACTCAATCAGCAAGAATGTTCTGTTCCTACAAGGTGAGGGAGAAAGAAACTGCTAACCAAAATCTTCAAGACCGACTTGCATCAGATTTGAACTGCATCTTTTCTAAAGCTCCATAAACTGATTATTTTTAAAAGGGAACATGTTCTGATTGTTTTGCAATCCAGTGTTTGTTTGCAGAAGTTGTCAACGTGGTTAAAACCTGAAGGGATCCTGGAAAATGTTTATTTGAAAGAAACCAAGGCACTCATTTGACAAAAGAGAATGAGAGCCAGTCTGCACAATTCCACCCTGTACTCAAGGGAAAGGTGGGTACAAATTTCCTGATACTCTTTGCAACTTGAATATTCCAGCTGGTTTTCACTGATTTTCAAATCAGTTTCAGCATTTTTGAGTTAAGTATCTGAATGCCCAAAATGCTGCTGGACAGTGACATAAACCTCTAAAACCATGATCTGCCTTTGGAAAGTTATTGGTTCTGCTGCATAGAAGAAAATTCTGCAGATGCAGTTCTTATGGCCAAACATTTTCTTATTATTTTATGTTGTCTTTTCAGGCCTGTGCCAGTTGTTGCATTCTCTCACCTCTGCCTTTCTAACACACATGAGTTTGGAGCTTTAGCACATCTTTGACGTGTCTGAAAGCCAGGGGACCATCACAAGCTCTGGGCATCACTTCCTGAGTTATTGGGACACATTCTGGTTTGATTTTTTAATTATTTCCACCTCTCTGCCTGCAGTCAGGCCTTGCCTATGCACCACCTGAGCTTCAGCATCCTTCTAAACATTTTATTATTGTTTCAGTGCTTGTCTACCAACAAGACCTTGGCATATCTGAACCTCAGCCTCTTTTTCCCTAGGAAATGATTGAAAATAGCAGCAATTATGGAGGAGGGGAGGGGGGGGAAAGAGGGGAATTGTTTTGTGTTTATCATTATTATTTAGTGGATATTTTTGTAACATCTTTTAGAGATTAAGTTCAATTAGGAAACAGATGGCACCAAAATATCGTCAAACGTTTCTGATGGGCAGCAAATTACTGACTTAATTATGTAAATAATTAAAATTTATGTTTACACCTGATCATCCAAATGAGGGTGAAAATACCAATTTCAGGGTTTGTAATGATTGCTGGCAGGGTGTCAACCTGTGAACAAGTCACTTCCTTTCTTCAGCCTCAGATGTCTCCCTTAGATCCTGGAACAGTAAAAACAAAACAAACCTGGAAAAAGGAAAAAAAGAAAGAATGAAGATTTCTGACTAAGTTTCTGTCCTGTTGGTGGTCTCCTGAGTTTAAATGGAATCCCTGTGTTGGTTGAGAGGACTTTGTTATGAGCAGGCTCTCACTGCACCCAGAGCTCAACCCAAGCTGGTTTTGTACACTTGGTTGTACAAAGGTGTTGTGAGGGGCAGCTCTTGCACTGAAAAGTTGAAAGGCCAAACAAACAGGGCTGACATGTAGCCAAAAAAAAAAAAAAAAAAAAAAGGAGCGAGAGCAAGAGGGAGTCAGACAGTTTTATTAACTTCTGTATTACAGATGCAGAACTGAGGCACAGAAAGATAAAATGTGTGATTCTCATTTGCACTAAATTTGCTTTCCACTACTCTGACAGCATAAACGGGCCATGAAGTGGGTATATATTACATTTACACTCTCTTTTCATTTCTCCCATGATGTTAAAATGCTTCAGTGTTAGTGAATATCAGGCCCAGAATGATTTCTCTAAGATCACAGAGGAAATCGATGCCATTGAACCCACATTTCCTCAGAGCCACTTCAGTGCCTCAGTTACACGACACCCTGTCACCCCTCTCTGGGCAGGAGCCTTGTGCACACAGCCACAGGTTACTAAACTTGATTTAAAGGTCAGCTTTTCGAGGAATATGTAAGGAACCAGGAAAACTAGTCAGCTTTTCCTTGTCTTCTCTTGCCTTTGCTTATACCTGTAGATCATGGTGGCAGGAGAACAAAGAAATTAAAGAAAAAACTCTGAAGCAGAGGTAGAGATCAGCGTGGTGACCTCTAACCTCAGCTTTCTTGTCTGTACATCCTGGGTTAATTTTTTCCCAGACAGAGATGGAGCTGCTGAAATCCATCAGGAATGACTGTTTGTGTTGTTTCCAGTACCCCATGTCCTACAAAAGATATTAGAGTTGTATTTGCCTGCAAAAACTAAAACTCCTTAGGACATAGGTTTGCTTCATCTGCTCCAGAGGTTGAGATAGGTAAAATATCAGATAAAGCCCTGTGGTTTTGATTCTGAGCCATCTTTGAAGGTCAAAACCAGGCTTTTGTGGTTCTTCCTACTTTCTGTGTCACAGGTTCTGTAATATTAAGATTTTTATCTTAGCCCTATTTTATCAGCACTCTTCTTCCATCCCTAATTTGGAGCCAGTGGGGGTGGGGAGGGGAGAGGCGATAGGGAGGTCAGACAAATGCTTCTATTGATATCCCTGTAATAAAAAGAGCTTTACTTTCCTTTCTGCTGATAGCAGTAAAAGGAGCTTTGCTTTTGATAAAATTTACCTTGGAGCCAGAAACAACAGAAGCTGCTCTGATTTCATCAGCCCTTCTATCTGAGGAGACGTGAGCACTTAGCAGCAATGAAAGGGGATGGAATAGGGCAAGTTCCTCAGCTCAGCTGAGTGGATCCCACCTCTAATGCCTGGTGCTCAGTTTCAGTGACTGGTCCCACCATGGAGATGGAGACAGGAGCAGAAAACATGGATACACCTTCACACCTCCATGCTCCTTCCCATGGACATGCTCAGGCCTCACCCTGCATGGAGCAGGTTTGTTTTGCATGAGCTCTTTAACTGTAAATTTGCCTGAAGCCATGTCCTACAGTCAGAGGTGCTCACCTGGATCCTGGTCCAAATGGATATTTCCTCAGGAGGACACTGGTTGGAAGGATATTGGAAGGATGACAGCCTTGTCTCTCCAACCATCCTCACTGGGTGGAGTGACATTGAGAGGATGACAATAACCTTGTCTCTCCAGTCATCCTCAGCACTGCTTCAAAGTCAGGGAGGAACCTTCCAGGACTTAGAGCCTTGTTATCACAAGCAGATTTTATGGTCTAAGCTCTCCCCCAAACAGCCATTTATCAAATGCTGCCTGGCTCTTAATTCCTTATTTAATGTGTTAGTAACCACTTCAAAAAATACCTGTGCCCCATAACGCCAAAGTACTTCATCATAAAAGGTAATGATTATGATTATGGTCTGCATAAGCAAAGGCCATTGCCTGGTCTGTGCTGGCAGTGTAAAGGGATTTCCTTCTCCTCTCCCTCCACTCCAAAATGTTCTCCCGTGCCCCCACAGCTGTTAACACCGCTCAGAGCAGGTGCCACATGTGGCTGGAATGACTCAGAGTCATTACCCTGGGGTGGAAGTAAAACCCATTAATTCTTTTGGAGGCTGCTTCCCCGCAAGGCCTGGGCTCTGTGCTGATGTAGTGACGTGGAGCTGGGAGAGAATGCAGGAGGATAAAGGAGGATTTTGGAGCCTGTGTCTGTGTCCACAGGGAGTGATGCTCATCAAGGACAGAGGGGTTGAGCTGTGATATCCAGCCAGTTTTGGGTTCTCATCTAAGGAAGTTTGAGAGGAGGAAGGCTTCAGCTCAAGCAGAGTCATCAGCAGGCAGGAAGGGTCCCTGCACCACACCAGCCTTGACAGAAAATCCTCACCATCCCTCTGTTCTGCCCAGGCCTCTCCATTCCAGAGCAGCCAGGACAAAGTTCCTCCATCCCAAGGAACTGTCTCATTGTCACCCAGGACTGCACACTGCTTTGGAAAGGGTGGGCAAAATGACAGCCATCAGCCTGAAAATATTCTCTTTTCCCCTAGTCCTTCCTCCTGAAGCAGGGGATAAAAGCAATATTTTTATCCTCTGTGGAAAAGAGACGCCCAAAGCACTGCTGGAGAAGGATTCCAAGTGGCTTCCAGAGGAAATCTCTGCCAATCTACCTCACTGTCGATTAGCACAGTGGTTTAAGCAGCTCAGGGTAATATTTCTCAGCAGATGGCTGTAAATGCTCATTGTCAATATGTACAAATAAATATTTCAGGTGGAACAGACAAAGAATGGTTCATGTCTCCTCTCAAATACACTGTGGGCTTTTTCCTTCTGTTTTCTTTCTTTTTAAAAATATATTAGTATAATTCCAAGGAAGCCCTGAAAAGAGGGACATGAGGGTGTAAACGAGCAAAGAAACTCTGATTTTCCCCTGCCCTTCTGGCCTATCCAGGTTTTGCTGCATGGCACCATTGTCCAGGGAGGAGAGCAGGAGCCAGAAGAAAACGTTTCCACTCCTGCCCTTGCAATCTGACCTTAAGCAAGTTGTATTTACACTCTGCCTCTTTCTTCCCTCCTGTAGCTTCTTTCTTTGGGATTTTTTTCCCCCTATTTTTTGTGAAAAGTACCATCCATATTGGATGCATTTGAAAAGAAATCCATGTCCGGTGAGGATGCTGGAAGCTATTGTAAGAAAAATTAGAGTTTTTAAACCCCACATGGCCAATTGCCTCCTTACACCACTGAGCAGTTGATTGTACAGTTTGTCCTACTAACTCAGCAGGGGGAGTTGGAGATTCTCAAATTTCCTTCCATTTTTTCCTATTCATTTTCAAAGGTGAAAGCAAAAGCTGTTTTTTTTTTTCCCTTGTATGAGTGAAAAAAAAAATGTTAATATCTTATTTTGTCTTATTTTCCTGCACAACTGAGGATTGAAATATGCAGCCACTTCACTGGTTTTAGAATCAAAACATTCTCTGCATTAAGGAGTTGTGTGAGAGGGAATTGAAATTGCTACACGCCCATTCACCACCTAATTGATTTCTCTACCTGTAATGCAATTTTTCCCCCTGTATCTTTTGGACAAAGCATTTACAGTGATATTGTCTTGCTGTAAGCCCACACTGGCACTGTTGAGTCATTTATAGCAAGAAGTTGGTTGGAAAAATGACAGCAATAACTTCCTGCTGGCTGTGAGCGGGGTTCCTGAGTGAGCAAAATCCTGATTGTAGGTGTCTGGGCTCTTCGGCTTGCCAGTATTTGGAAAAATATATGAAGTCCTCAAAAATCCCTTGGCCAATATTTTTTTTTGAACAGAAAGGATGTCATCTCCAAGAAAACCATGATATATGGCAGCCTTCTTTGTCAGGTTACAGCACAGTATTTCAGGACTATCACTTGCACTTGAGATAACTTGTGTCTCCCTAAAAATATCAAGCTTTCAAAGATATTTCCTCAGAAGCCACAACCCAGGTAACCCACATTTTTACATAAGATGTGCAAAATCAGAGGAGGAGGCAGGGGAAAGCAGGGGAGTTTTGGGAAGAGGCAGCAGAATGTGGGTTAGGAGGGTTCAGGAAGGCAGCATGGCACTGTTTGGCCAAGCAGACTGCAACAAATTCCACATTTTTGGTTGGGTGGTGGGATTAACAGGTGACCTGCAGTTGTGCTGGAAGAATGTATTTAAAAGCGATGAGCTACACTGGAAGAGGCTTTTGCTTATGGTTCTGACTCTGGGAATGCTGTGTTATTCATTAATTCAAAACCCAACTTCTGTTAATACACAACACACATGTTTCTTTCCATATCCAAGCAGCTTTGTAATGAGTTTGATAAGAAAATACCTGAGTCAGTTAAGATTTATTGGTGAGGCTGCAGAATTGCCTTGCTTTGTCTAAACTACTTTTGAGCCTATTACGATTTTCACCTATATTTTAACAGCTTGCCTGAAATAAACATGGCCTGATTTCCACCCTGGCTGTTTTTTGTGCACAGCACTGGTCTTTGATGCATACACAAGATAGTAATTAATTTGCAGTTTCGTTCACTGAGAGAGATGTGTGATGGGGACGTCTCTGGGTAGATGGCAATTACTGCTTTGCAGCACACCACAAGATTTCTAAATGGAGCACCATCTCCTTGCACAAACTGTTTTCCTTAAAGATCAGAGCTGGCCCTACTACCCCACTATCTCCTTCTCTGGAATTTGCCTGGAAAATCTCCTGTGTGGTGGGAAGAGGAGGGTCCGTGGAACAACAATTCGTGTCTTACTGCGCTCGCAGCATTTGTAAACAACTCACAGTGTTTGCTCAGAGGGATCTTTTTTTTTCCTGCTGTATTTCTGATGAATGCAATGAAATGTGTGGGAAATTAAGGTCTCCTAAGTACATTTTAATTTAGATGAAAAATTATACATTATTACACCATACTGGTGATTGTTCTGACATAATTGATTGGGAGGGCCATCCGCAAAGAACAGCAGGAAAGCTTGACTTTGAGGAGAATGCAGAAACAGTTTTAACTGTTTACAAGTGTGATGGAAAGCAGCGTGACTGACTGGAAAACCTGGATTTTGGGTTCCATTTTGTCATTCTTTAGGGGAATCGCCTCCTTTTCCTCTGCCTCTCCTTTTCCTCAACAAAATGGCAACACACAAAATGGGATTGGGTTTGGGGCCAGGGCTGGGGTCAAGATGGGAGTGAAATGTGATGCTCCTGCCACAAATGAGAGACTTAGATGTTGTAAAAGGGGATTTTTACTTCAGTGATGGCATAAACTGGGGAAAATTCAGATCCCATGCAGTGCCACAACTGCCAGGCATTGTAGTGAAACAAAACAAGCCACCTGTAAGTCCCTCAATTCACTATTCCTCAGGGAACTGGTACTGTGTTCCCAAAGAGATTCCACACAATATGTGGCAAATAATTTTCCACCTTCCTCTAGGTTTTTGGGGGTTTCACAGATGTAATTGCAGTTATTTTCATCTTTCTTGGAGAGGTCATCTTACATTGTAAAGACAGTGTGAAATGGGAGATATTACATGAAATGTTATGATTACCATAAAGCAGCTCTGCTGCCGTTAATTCCCATTCACAATGTGAGGACAGACCCTGGTAAATTCTGTTTCTTAGGTTTTTAACTGAGAAATACCAGTGAATGAGAAATAAGGGTGACTGAAGCCCTGTCTGCAACACCCAAATTGCTGGGATTATGGATTGCAGGGAGCACCCAGGAGTAAAGGTCATCCTTAGAGTGACTGTGCATAGAAAACTCAAATCAAAGGGCAAAACAGAGCAGGGAAAGGAGGAAGAGAGGGGAAAAACTTGCTTTGGCTGGAACAGGAGGAACCAGGACTTTGTCTGCCCTGGCTTTCCTGCCAACTCTCAATGTGAGCATCCCCATCCTACTTGGTTATCCTGGCTCCCTTTGGGGAGTTGGGAGGAATATCCCATCACAAAGACCCTTCATCTGCCCCTTTGGGGATGGGATGAGGCACTCTTGGGATGAGATGATTTTCAGCCACCCTGGCACGTGCTTTGGTGCCTGGTGGGTTGGAGAGCTCTGCACCATGGGCAGTTACCATTGGCAGAAGGCTCCAGGAATCTCTGTTGCTCACAAACTTACACGTTGAAAACAAAATTTTCCAGAGGCATATGGGATTTTTCTCAGTAATTTGTGAGATTTTTCCAGGATTTTTTTCGTCTCTCAGTGAGGGTTAAAACCCCAAAAGAATGAATCTCTGTGGGGTGGCTTGAGAGATCAGTGCCATCGATGAAGAAGATATTGCTGGGAATTGCAGAGATAGAGGCACAAGTTGAAAAGAATGGGAATTTCAGGTAAAGAGTTGGCTTTAGGAAGAGTTTTGGGCAAGTTGTTGAGATTACTGAGAACTGATTTTCCTGTTCTGCAGAAACACTCAGTGCCTTATCTGCCATCAGGAAAACCCGTTATCCAGAGGATGCTGTGAAATCCAAATGCTTCTCCTAAGTGTTTGTTAGGAGTGAGGGGGATATATCTCACCTGCATTTGTGCAATCCCAGGCTACAGACAGCTTTGGTTTATTCAGACCCTTACGAAATTATTGCCACAAATCTTTCCTGAACTGACTTAGAGAGTGCACGTTTTGCCTGAATGGATTTGTGCTATCTCCAGAGAACCAGCTGAAAGTTCATACCCCACGTGGTCCTTGCGGGAAGGAAGGGCAGGCAGCTCTTGGAGAATGCATTTTGAAGCACTTTTGAAGAGGCCGTTGCTGATTTCTGCCTCGTACAGGTTTCACCACGTGCTTGATGGGGCTCAAAGCCCTTGAGTCTAAAGGCAGCAGCAGCAAAACCTGAGTGAAAATGTCCCATCTTGACACAAAGTGATGGGGTTGTCTCTGTGCTGTCAATAAAAACGGCCAGCAAAAAGGCTGTGTGTTCTCACATCGTCACAAGGCTTCAGAGATCTTCATCTGACGCACAGGATGCGAGCTGCTTGCTTTTCCCTGGGCTAAATGTCATTCCCAGGAGAACAAGTGCTCTGCCTCACCTCTGCATTTCAGAGCTCAGTGTGTGTATAACAATTATTTCTACTCAGGGTTTTTCTTCAAGTGTCCTTAGGCTCTCCTCTTCAGCATTAGTCTCCTAAACCTTTTTACATATGAGTTCCTATGAGCTGCTTTTCTGTTTCCTCACTCCATTTTGATCTTCTTTTATGTTTTTAATATATATGTGTATAATAAAGCCCTGAACCCAAACTCAACACTTTCTTCCAATTAAGGCCCTACCAGAGCACAGCTGAGTGGAATAATTGCCTGGCTTGTTTTACACAGAATACTCTATTAGTGGTTTTGATCTGGGACTCAACATTCACCCAGAATATTTGGTGTTTTCATTTTTTTTCCCTCTTTTTAGCCCTCAGCAGCACATGAAAAGACAGGTGTAGACTCTGCCCGGCCAGCCCTGAGATTCCAACAAGCTGCTGGTAACAAGCAGCGCTGTTTCTCTGTTTCATCTTTTCCATTCCTCTTGTATTTGGAAGAATTTTGCATCTGCTTTCTTTTTGTTACCTTGACATCTTTATACTCATGGAAGGTGTATTTTTTTTTTCCTTGAGCCTTCCACTTAGTTGCACCCTGTGTAATGCAGTGCACAGGATGAAAGCCGTTATCTGATTTGAGTTTAATGTTCAAAAGTCCTCAAGCTGGTTTATCTAAAGATCCTCCCTGTATAATTGTATACTTAGAATTCAGCTGCAGTGTAACAGGGCAAGAGCCCTGTGTTCTGTCTGGAATTACAGAAAAGATACTGTTTATTTTTAAGCAAATAGGGATAGGAAAAAGGGGAGGAAATTGCCAACATATGAAAATGTATTCAGCTGAGTTTCAGGAAAACCTACCCCGGGGTTTGATGTATTCTGGAATTAGATTGGATTTAAAGGCAGTGAATGGGAGAAAAATCAGCTGTCTGGAGAGACGAGGATTAAAATTCAAAAGTACAAGAAAGACTTTAGGCAGCTCTAATCAAGGAATCAGCCCTTTTGGGCCAGGTCCTGTACAAAAATGTCATACAGGGTTTGTAAGTGATTCTGGGATTGGAATCCAGCTCCTGCATGTATTTCCCTTTACATGCATTTTCATTGACTTTATTAATATAATGAAAGCAAATTACTTAAATGAGAAAATGAGTTACCTGATTGCAGATAATTTAAGTCAATCGTCTCCTAACTGGAAGTTGTGGTTTAACCCCAGCTCAGCCCTGCTCACCCACAGCCCCGTGCTGGATGGAGGGAAAAGGGGGGAATCTCACTTGTGTTTGAGATCCAGACAGTTTTACAGGGAGAGCAAAAGCCACATGGGCAAGGAATGCAAAACGAGGAATTCATTCCCTGCTTGGCACCAGGAAGGCTCAGCCATCCTCAGGACAGCAGGGCTGTCACCAGAACTGTGGCACCAGAGGGGCTCAGCACTCCCAGCCTGTGCCCTGCTGCAGGGAGGAGCAGAGAACACCTTGGCACTGCCAGCACTGCTCAGCTGAAACACCCCAGAGTCACCAGCCGTGCCTCCAGCACAAATCCAAAACACAGCCCTCTACCAGCTTCTGTGGGAAAAAAATTAACTCTGCCCCAGCCAAAGCCAGCACCAGAAGCGTCCCTGTGGTCCTTCAGGATCTGTTAATGTGATCTTCACATCTGAGACTGAATATATTGCTGTTATGAAAAGTATTTACAGCCTCCAGCTCCAATGCGCAGTGAAAACATGGCAGAAAAGTAAAACAAATAAATCATAAAGACAAAGAAAGAGGAGGAAGGAAGCTTGACTATGTCATTTTATTGGGGGAATAGGAACACAGGGAGATTAATGGTTTCATTTGAAGTTACAGCACAGTCAGTGACAGGATCAGGAGCAGAATCCAGGTCTTTTGTTGAAAATTGGATTTTTGATGAAAAACTCCATGCACTTTCTAAAATTAGGAAATTTTCACCTTGCCTCAGCCAGGAGCACCTTCCCAGGGAGGTGGGAACCTGGAGGCAGAGAGAAGAGGTCTCTGAACTCCCATCAGTTTCTGTCTGGGCTCATTCTGGCTTTGAATCCAATGGCTTGCTGAGGAAGCTGATGTTCAGCGGCCAAGGAAGGGTGCCAGGCCAGGAGGTACCTCACAGAAATTTTGTTAAAGATGTACTACATTAAACTGCTGTGAAATTTTATGTATTTTTGCTAGAAAATATCAACCCTTGTTAAAATGATACTTTAAAAATTCTGAGATTTAGCATTCTCATTGATGCAGATCACTTCTCCTATAAAACTGTGAAACTCCCTTAATTTCACACCTGTCAATGCTAAACCACCATCTTGTGAAGATTTTACCAGAGGAAAAAAAAAAAAAAAAAGAAATTCAATAAAGCTTTTGCAGCATTTCTCAAGCAATCCTGAAATGTCCTGGGGTATGATTAAGGAAAAAAAAAACCTTCATGACATTTTGGTGGGAAATATATATTCAACTCTGCTCACAGAATTCCAGAAAGGAAATTAATCCCACATAAAATGGCAGCCTCCTTAGACTAAGTAATGAGAACAACTGTGTGCCACAGAAAGACTGAAATAATAATCAGAATTAGTGTGGGTTTAATAGGCTGTCCCTGCTCCTTGGTTATGGAGAGAGGAAAAAGAAGAGGGGATGGAAGAGGCCACAGGAAGCCCCTGCGTGGTTGAAGGTGAGATCTTCACCTCCCAGTGATGGCAGAAACAATGAACAGGCACAGAATCACAGGATCACAGGGACTGGGATGATCTCCAAGTTCCCAAAGTCCAGCCTGTGACTGAGCACCCCAGAGCACGGAGTGCAGGGTTCTTTGGGCACCTCCTGGGTTGGGCACCGCCACTTCCCTGAGCAGCCCTTTTCAAGCTTAACCACACTTCCAGGGAAGAAATTCTTCCTAAATCCTAACCTGAGCCTCCCCTGGCACAGCTTGAGGCTGTTTCCTCTCGTCCTGCCACATGTCACCTGGGGGAAGAGACCCAGACCCCCATGTCCTGTCAGGGATGGAAGGGAGCAGTAAGATCTCCCAGGAGATGTCTCTACTCCAGACTAAACCACCCCAGTGCCTTCAGCTGTTCCTCACAGGATTTAAGGCCCAGGTCTTCATAGGATTTTTGTTCCAGACCCCTACTCAGCACCATTGCCCTCCTCAGGACATGTTCCAACCCTCCAATGTTCTTCTTTTTGGGAGGTTGCTCCAATCCCTGATCTGGCACAGCAGCCTGCAGCCAAATGGCATGGACTCGTGGGCAGGATGGGATCAGGGCTTAGGTGGGATTATAAAACAGGGATTACAGGTCTGTGCTGAGCTGGCATGGCCAGGGCTGGATGCCAGCCAGGAGAGCCAGCAGGGGATGCTGAGCTGCTCCCAGCCCAGCCTGGCTGGTACCCAGTCACCAGGGAGCTGTGTCAGGACAGCCTCCAGCAGGACTTCAGAACAACCCTGGAGCCTTGGGGTGCCCACCCAGAACAGAGGATAGACAGAGATAAAAGAGTAAAGGGGGTATTTATTAAAGGCCTTCAATAGCCACACCTGGGGCAGTCAAAAGCCTCCCATAGGCTACACCCAAGCTGGACCATGGACAGGAGTTTTTCAGACAATTATAGGTTTGGTCTATTTGCATATCAGGGGTTAATCCTCCAATTACAGCTTTGGGTAATGAAGTAATTTACTCCCAGTTTGCTCTCCCCCAATTCACTTTTGTTTACACTTTTTGGGTCTGAGGCTGGGGTGTGTCTTTGGATCACAGGCTCAGAGGGATTGTTGTGTCTGACCAAAGTGTGAAGACAGTATCTAACACTTTGTATGGAGCTTACAGCTATGCACAAATGCAATATAGGGTTTGAAAAATGTAAAAGCTAAAATCCTAAGGCATCCACCCCTCTGAATGCTGAGAAATCCCTGCCACCAAACCCCACTAAGCACACCATCTGTATTTCTCTGCCTTCCTGTGCATCCCTGCCACAAAAAACCCCCTGTACACTGGCACCCAGTGCTCAGCAGTGCCCACCCTGAGAGGCCTGTTCTCAGACAATATTTGCTGCCTTGTTTTTTTGTTCCTTCCTGCTTTTTTCTTTTCCCCTGCAGACATCACTTGACTGCTGAAAAGTCACTGGAGTTTTTCCTCCACTTCCCTCTTGCAGCAGCAAGGGCAGAGTGACGCCGATGGAAAATTGCTTTGGTACCTTGAACTGTAAATGATGCTGTTTTCATGATTCATCAAATCCGTCTGAAGCAGAGGTGGCGTGTCAGGAAGGCTAGGCAAAGTTTAGAACATAATAGGGCCCAAGAGGTGAGAGACTTGTCTTTCATTGCAGTGGTGCATCTTTGAAGTGACTGCTGGAAATAATTAGGTTCCTTGATTTCCATTGCCATTTGGTGCTCTTCACACTAATCAGAGGAGCAGCACATTTGCATCAACTGGAGGGAATAAAAGTATTTTTTATTAGAATGAGCCCATAACAAAGAGAGAAGTCTCTTGGCTTCGGAATTCGTTGTCCCTGCAGTTCTACACTGCGCTTCATGTCTGGCCAAAAATGAGGTGAAAAATGTATATTTAATATTTATTAAAGAGCCTCAGATCTTTATAATCTTTAAACTTTGGTCCTGCTAAATATTCCAAACTCTTTTTATTTATTAATAAATGTTTCAGTCTTTTCCAAAACCTGAATGAAGCTCTCAGGTCACACGGCCTGGGAGATGATTCACAGAGGGAAAATTGAATAAAATCTGATTTCTAATCACTTTGAAGAATTTTTTCAGGACTTTAGGGGTCCAGTGTTTAAAGAAGGTAGTGGGAGTTGTGATGTCTGACCTTTCCCATCCAAACTCAGCATTAATTTATAGTTCTTTTATGATCCTGAGCACATCGGCTTCACCTCTCTGTATCTCATTTTATCTATATGTAAAATTAGAAGAGTAAAAATATGACCCTATTCTACAAAGGTGTAACAGGTCTTAATAAATTCCTGGTATTAAACTGCTGTGAAGGCTTTGCTTTATGAAATGCAGGCAGTGTTTTCAAAAGAGCTCAGCTCCTATTTAGACACCTCTGCAAGAACCTGGGGCACTGAGGATGTTTTATGTCCTGAATCTTTGCAAATATGTGGCTCTGAGAACCTCAGTGTTCTCTGTGGGACCCTGAGCTCTTAAAACAACCCAGGTTTTACTTAGATGCCAAAATTGAATGAAGGCTTTTTGCGAGGGGCCTCTGCTTCCCATCCAGGCCTCCTTCTCCTTCATCACACTTTGGTGTTGCTCTGAATATGGATTGAGGAAAAAAATGCCAATATCTGTGGACACAGATATTTAATGATGGAAATCTAGGGCAGCTCCACTGAAATTCATGTTTTCTGCAGATTTTTATTGAACTAATGGAGGAGGTATCTACCTTCCCTTGCTTTACCAGGTGGAGGAAACTCTTCCAAGGATCTATAAGTTTGTATTGCAGGATGAAGGGGGGAAAGCAGAGGGGTTAGAGCTCAGAGCTTTAGAAACACTCAAGAATATGAAGAATGCAAGGTAAAAAGCTTTTTTCAGAAGGCCAGTGCAAGAGGATGCTTTAAACCAAGAAATACCATGTCAACATGTTGTATGGCCTGTGACAAGTGCGTGTTTGCCCTTGTAGAACCATGAGACTCATGAGCATAGAGTAGACTCAGAATAGAACTGAACATGGCACTGTTGGAACATGAAATTCATCTCACCTTGCTTTACTGATGTAAAAATTTGCTGTTTCACCTCGCCCAGTTTCCTCAGCTTCCTCAATAGCCTAGGGAGGGGAGGCAGCTTCTCTGGGAGAGGTTTATAAAACAGGACGAGCAACACTTTAGAGATGTCTATCCATCTTTATGTTAATAATAAAACGAGCCTGGAAGCTACCTTTAGCAATTCACATAAATTCAGATTACTGAGGTGAAACACGTTGCATGTTAACTGTAGCAATTGTCGTCCTGGGGACAGGCAGAATTACAGCAGCTGCTGTCACCAAATCCATGTACTACAACTTGCTCTGAGTGGCCCAGCTTTAAGTTCATTTAAACCTTATTTTGTGATGTTTCTTTAATAATAATAATAAAAAAACCCTTAAAAGTCCTTTCTGTGTCCACAGTTAATTTCTTATCAGGTTTACAGGTAATTGTCTCATCTCCAGACCAATTAAGTGCAGTGGTGGCTGGAGGGGAGCCTGTTTGGCTGCCTGAAATCCCTTACTTGTGACTTAAGAGATCTCCTTGCAAATGCAACTCCGCGCACAGCTGACCCAAAGACAATGTATCACTCACAGCTCCGACTCTCCTGGTGCAGATGGATTTCAGGGAGGATAAGTTCAGCCCAGACTGGGGTCATTTTTTGGTCTTTCACTGTAGGAATTTAGAGAATTTTTCCTTCCCTCACCCTTGTTTTTGAGGAAGGGAATCTCTGTGCAGAGGGTGCTGCTTTCTGCTTGTAATGAAGATGTGCTCAAGTGTGAATTTCTGTGCTCTTCTGGCTGTTCTTCACAACTTGTCAATTCTTCATAGGAGCAACACATCCCTTCCCAAATCCTCTAAAGAACAAGTGTGCCTTGCCCCAAGAGCCACTTTGGATGAACAGTTAATTCACTTTAGAAATCTATCTAGAGTAATAATAATAATAGTAATAATAATTCAAGAGGGGAAAATCCTATACAAAACATGAGCTCTTTCTTGTGCTGGGAGTGAAAAAAGGGCATTGCTCCAAACCTTATTTCACTGAGATTTGTTTTACTACTATCCTGTGTTGCCAGACTCATGCAGTGCCACTGAAATTTTAGGAGCATTGAAGTTGCTGGTGAACTGCATGAGGCTGCCTTGAAAACAAGGTCCATTCCCTGAGCAGCCTGAGGCAGGAGGAAGCCCTCTCCTGCTAATTTTTTTTTTTTTTCCTCTGAAGGCAGAATAAAAAAACTTAAGTGAAAAGAGAACAAAGCCCATATGAAGGTGCCTCTGCATTTTTGTTTGGAAACAAAGCATTTGTAAAGTTTTGCTTTAACTCTCTTAGATCTTAGTTACAATTATTTTTTTACAACTTTTTAAATGCAGCACATAGCTAAATTCAAAGGCACAGTGGGAAAGAGCCATGAATCCTAGGGGTTGCAGTTTCCAGTAAACATTTCTTTCCCTGCCATCAGTGCAAGGCTTCCATGGCAGGATTTAACCTGGGGGTTCCTCACTGGCAATTAAGACCTTTTGGTCTCTGAAAGCCAATTCCCCAATGCTTTACCATTTGGAATTGAAGAGGGGAAAACAGAATAAGTTCCTTAATTAAGCAGGCAAATCCTTGTGACCTAGACAGGTGCTGGGATGCTTCTTTTGAACACCTGCAGGATGTCTTCAGTAGATTTATGAGTTACAAACCTGACTTTCTGCCACTAAGGAATGCAGCTTGATTTATCAAGGTGGATGATTCCCTTATCCAAAGAATCTCATTTTCTTACAAGTGGATTTTTCTCTTTACAAGTAATGTTTTTTTTTTTGCTTTAAGACAAATTGTTGAAGACTCTATTACATATCCTGGGGGAGAAAGGCATTGTCAAAGTGGGCTGAAAATCATTCCATGATTCTCAATGTCTCCATCAGGCTCTGAACCTGTCCCAGGTAACAGCAAACTGTGGTTGACAGCAAGAGAGGTTTCAGCTCCCTGTGAATGGAGGCTGAGTTTCTATTTCCTCTGCTAGAATCATGGAATCCCAGAACAGTTTGGTGGTTGGTCACAAATCCCTGGAATCCAGCAGGATGAGCTGCTCAGTGTTTCTTTTAACAGCTGAGAATGGTTTGGGTTGGAAGAGACCTTAAGGTTCAATTAGTTCCAACTCCCTGCCATGGCAGGGACACTGTCCCAGGGTGCTCCCAGCCCTGTCCAGCCTGGCCTTGGGCACTGCCAGGGATCCAGGGGCAGCCACAGCTGCTCTGGGCACCCTGTGCCAGGGCCTGCCCACCCTCACAGGGAACAATTCCTTCTCTATATCCAACCTAAATATTCCCTCTGTCAGCCTGAAGCCACTTCTGTGAGGTGTCCCCACAACCTTCTCCAGGCTCCTTCTCCTCATTCAGCCTGTCCATGCAGATGATTTAGCACTGGTTGCTAAAAGAGAGGCTCAAAAATGAGGTTCTGACCCAACATTTGCCAAGTTCAGCTCTCTGAACACGCCAGGGTCTATGGACACATGCTGGTGTGGGAATTTTGGACTAAATGCTCTGCTCCTTTGCAATATTGAAGATGCTCCAATGTGGTTTGAATTTGGCATCTCTCCTGTTTTAGTGAATCAAAAGAGACAAGGGCAAATCTCTGGCCACCACTAAAGGACCTAAGGCTCTTTTCTGCCTCTCAACTCTTTTGGGGGAAAAATTTGGATCCAAGCTGTTGCATATAGTTTCCATACATTCCAAAACCAGAGAACACAGCTGTTTCTAAATGATGTGGGGTATATAAATGCAGCCAGGAAATTGTGCAGAGTGCTTTCCTCAGGGAGAGCAAGGGGTCGGTCACTCCTGTGACCTCGCTGAGGTTTCCCAGCCGAGGTTTCCCTGTTCCCCAGGGCTGTGAAATTGTCCAGCATGGAACATGCAGAGCTGAGGGACAGTGGGCTCTTTTAGCTAGAAGTGTGGTCAGCCCAGGGCAGGCTCTGACTGTGACCCGTGTGTCCTCCTCCCCCAGCTCTGAATTTCATCCTCCAATCTCCTCCGCGGGAACGAGCAGCTCCTGCCACTGCCTCCCAGTGGGGAATGGAGGCATGGAGACACTGCTTGCCTTGCCTAAAATCCTAATTGTGGCTCCAGGGGCACTGGAGGCGGCAGCAGCTGAACAAGGAATTGATCACAAGGCTTCTGATAGCACCCTGATGATTAGAATAGCTGGCTTTATCTGCAAATAGGTGTAATTCCATTCTTTTTACCCAGCTTTTTGTCTGCCTTGCCTTCTGAGGCAGCAGGCTCTTTTGAAGAGGTACCATCTGATATTTTATGTAGCACTTAGCAAAATATAGTCCCAATCTCACTGAGCCTCTGGGCATTACCATAATCAGTGCATTAGGGGTCATTTTTTCAGGCAGAGATTTGAAAATAACTTTGAGGAGTCTCTTCTAATGAAAGTTTTTTGTTTGCTGCTCTCTGGAGAGGAGATGGAGAGGGGGATTTCCGTTCTCTCTCTCTCTCTCTCCCACACAGAGCTGCACATCTATATTAAATCTTGAAGAAGATGTAAGTCCCCAGCTCCCCCAAAAGAAGTGGAGCATTCTGGGTGTTTTGGAGGAGAAAAAAAAAAATGTTTTGAAAGAGCCAAGATATTTAGCTTTGAAAATTAGCTACTCAGCAGGCCAGCATTAAAATTAATTTAATGGAGTGTAAATTAACATACTTGACACTTTTTTGATCATTTTTCATAGACAGTGCTGACCGATGGAAATAAAAGCTTTTTCTCCCATGAGAAAAATCACAAATTTGCCATTCCCACCCCATGGGGTGCTTTTCTCTTCAGGAGTCAAAGTAGTTCATCAAGTGCAAGCCTTTAAATATTAAGCATTGGCATTTCCTTTTGAATATGATAAACTGATGGTTTAGAGGGGGACGTGGCAGTGATGCTTAATGGAAGGACTCGATGATCTTAGAGGGCTTTTCCAAACTAAAGGATTCTGTGACTTTAAAAACAAAATATGTTTCACTACTAACAATGAAATGGGTAAAAAATTTCCCTTTCAAATAATCTGTGAAAGTTAATTAAGTTCACTCTGAGTTTATGGTGAGGATTCTCTAAAAAGTATGGGGGGATATTTATAACCTTGCCCAAAAATGCCACATAGTGAAACTTTTGATATGTTGATAAGTGATAAGAATGTCATTTGAGGTTTATTTTTTTTAATAATAATTTAATTGTCATTGTAAAATGCCTCGTAGTTGGGACAGATTAAATTACCACAAAACCCATTACTGAAATTCATAACCCCCCATAAATGTAAAGTGTTTGCTGCTGTGCCATAAATAACCACTCTCATTCCAGGAAAATGAGGTGCAGGAAATAAATTAACAAAATCCAAACACACAGGACATTAGGTTACAACAATTTGCTGTAGAGGAGGCTGATGGGAACACAGCAGAGCCCAGAGGAGAGGCAAATTCAATGTTTAATTATGGCCTCAGCAAATCATGCCCCCTCTGTGTGTTTTGCCATATTGACGTGTTTCAAAGATTATTTCACAGTCCAGTTCAATAGCTCTGGTAAAGCATGTGCATTTCAGATGTCATTATACTTGAAAAGGTCTGAAGAGCCCAATATTTCTCCAAAGATGTGGAGGATCCACTCATGGTTAAATGAAAGGAGGCAAATCAATTTTTGTTAGTCTCACTCAAAAGGCTCTGGATCTCATTTTCCATCCTTTGCACCCTTGGTGATCAGTTCACCTTGTGTTTTGGGGAAGACAAAACACAGTGAATATTTCAGAACTTTCCATCAGCTGAAATGGCCTCAAGGTTCTGACCTCTGGCAGGTTTGATCTTTTAGCTGGAGCATGGCATCAGCCTGGAAAAGGAACCAGGCTGCAACAATTCCTGCTGGAAAGAAGATGGGAAGGCTGGGAGGGACGTAGTTGGTGGGAAAAGGAGATTTTAAATAACTTAATTGTGATACAGAAATGGCATCTGTAGTCAACATATTGAACTGATAAACAATGCAGCTGCTACAGATTTCACACAGAGAAGTAAATGCCATGGCCATATGCAATTCATTACCTTGGGATAATTGGGGAATTAAAAAAAAAAAAAAAAAAAAAAAAAAAGGGAAAGAAATTGTAGGAAAAGAGGACAAATGGGATCACCAGAGAGAATCTGTGTGAATCTGTGTCTGTGAGCTGCACATTTGGCCTGTTCCAGACTGCACAAGAGACCCCCAGCTCTCACTTCTGGCCAAGGCAAGAAAGGACACCAGCACCTTTCCTGACCCAGGATAATTCACTGGGTACTGCTGATAACTTGTTAATGTGTTCTGGGGACAAAACAACCAACACACACACACAAAAAAAAAGGGAAGACAAGAAAATGATGCGAAATTAATTTTCAAATGCCAGTTCTGGGTGCATATCCTCACCCCAATTTTCCAGCCAGTCCCTCTCTGTTGACCTGGAGTGAAATCCCACCGTTTCAAAGCTGTGTTGGGCCTCTCTACATGAACATTTTGATGACAATGCATCCCCAAAACGCAGCTGGTCCCTGGTTTGGAAGCTGGAATAGGTTCCAGAGCTGATACAGGCACTGAAGGCACTTTGGAGGATGGAGGGATTGAGGGATGGAAGATTTCTGCTCCGCAGCCAATTACCACCTGAACTCACCAAGATGGTCTCCCTTACACATTTAACAAAACCAGCAGGAACTCACCTTGAAGGCACTCCAGATACACTCCTGCAGACATGAAATAAAACTAAAGACTCCTTATTAATTGGTTGGAAACCCAGCGACAGCTGCTGAAAAATAAAAAGTTACGAAAACTCTCAGCTTTTCAATGGGGTTTCATGTTAGTACTGTAAATTATTGTAAATGTCACTTTAAAAGAGAATACGGAACAGAAACCTAATAAAGCAGCACAGCTCTGCAGGGGTGGTGAGTAAATTGAGGGAATATATGATTAGATTCCAAATGCTGCTCTTTAATTTGTCTGCTCTCACTTATTTCCCCCCCACCCCTCCCCATGCTTTTCTCATCTATTGTATCTGCTGGCACACAGTGAATTTTGCAGTTGTACCTAAAAGGTCTCTCTCTTTGCTGGATGATAGCCCACATTAGCTTGGACCCATGTGGTGATGACTTCCTCCAGCCTGTGCTGCTGCAGCAGCTGGGGAGGCACGAACAGCACGAATCCCCTCCCAGGGTGCTGTGCCTGTGACACCAGCAGCGGGATCCTGGTCACCCCCCTGCCCCTCAGGAGCTGAAAATTAATGAAGGATTGCAGCCCAAACAGCCTTGAGCCACAACCCAGATGGAAAAGCAGGTCCTCCTCTTGGCTCCCTCTGTGGAGCAGAGCCACGCTAAGATCAAGTAAACTGCGAGCTCTCAGGGTGAGCTGTGCTGGCAGAGGCCTGCAATCCCAGGAACAGGTGTTTTGGGATTAAAGCAGAGACTTTCAGTGAGATGGAATTGAGAGACTTGGTGAAAGCTCCCATGTGCTGTTTCTAACTCACCGTGCAGGTACCCAGCCAGCCAGGAGCTGGAATCCCTTCCAACCCTGGATAACCTGTGAATCCCTGGCTCTCATGGTACCAGGAACCAAGACAGTCTGCAGCTCATGTCCATAGTGACCCAGCTGCACAGGCTCAGGAGACCCCCTCGTCTCATTTTCTGACCACCAAAACTTTCCAGTGATTTGGGGCCTGCTGGGATAACGGTGCCAAGATATGACTGGAAGGCACAACCCCTGGTACAGGTAAATTTTCCTGCAGTTAAAAGCTCACATCCTGACAGAAAGCTCTGCTCTGGCTTAGGAGCAGCCCCTGTGCAGCAGAGATAATGGTCTGAAATCTCCTTGGCCTTTATCTACTCCTCTTTCCCTCAGTGAAGTGCTGTTGTGGACTGGCTGCGGCTGCAGACTGGCAACATCTGAGCTGATGGGGCTCTTATCTTCTTTCCCTGAGCTTTGGCCAGACTTGCAGAAGAAACATGCTTAAAGGCTCTTCTGTCTCAGCCAGAGAGTTATCTTGGCATTGCTGGGCCTTTGCTGCTCTCTTCTCAGGTGGCATCAGTCATGTCCTTGTGGTTTGAAGGCAGAAACGAGCTCCTTCATCCTTACACGTATTATTCCTTGAGTTGAGCAAAGATTGACCTCTCGTGTCCTTTCTATTCCCCTGCTGCTGAGGAGACTGGCAGGAAGTGATGGACTCTGTGCTTTGCTCTTGGAGATCTGAGGGCTGGTCGTGGTGTGTCTGTCAGCCTGAGCCCTCTCTGTTCAGATAAGAATGCTGACAGCAACAAGCTTGTGTTCCTCAGTTCCCCAACTTGTAACATTTCCAACCCTTTCAAATCCATCCCTTCCAGGGAGCAGTGGGACAGTGGAGGTGAGGCTAGGCAAAGTGAGGATTTTTGCAGTATTTCATTATTCCTTACTAATTTCTGTAGGCACCACAAAGCAGTGAAGCAGCCAGGAAAGGTTCAAAGTTGGGAGTCTGGAGGAGCTAAAGGTGCATCCTGATGGGTGGAAAAGCAATCACGGGAGAGGGGAACTCCCATTAGCAAAATTCCCAGCCTGAATGAGGCAAGCACACTCCCTCTCTGCAGGGCAGTGCCTCTGAACATGACCATGTGGGATTTTAGCTGAAGTGCTTGCTCCTGCTGCTGTCTGCAGTGCCTTGGGGCAGATAAGAACAGCAAGCACCATAAATTAATGAAGCACAGGCTCTGTTCTGCTTGAGTGGGAGAAGGGCTGGGAACAGGGAACAGGACTGCTGCTGCAGTGCAAAGTTTGGCCACATGACATCAGTTTTGCCTCATCAGGCTGCTCTAAGAGCTGTGATAAGGCAGTGATTCAGCTGAGGAAAGATGAGGCCAACACTTTAGTTATGTCCTGACTGACATAAAGGAAGTCAGAGATGTTGGGCACTGCCAGATGATCTGGCTCTGTCCAGACATTACCAAAATTGCTAAAACAGCCAGCTCCCTGCTAAAACACTTCCTGGGAGTGCTACACCTCCTTCCCCCAATGGTCTGTGGATTTGGTGGTGTAGCCATTTGGCCATGACTCACTGTTTTATGGATCCTGTTGCAAAGCTAAATTTATAGCAAATGAGAAAAGGTCAGGACTTTCAGCACAAACAGACTGAAGAGAAAACTTCTAATGAGTTTTTCTTGGAGATCATCAAACTGCCAAAGGAAACCTCCCAAAAAAATCAACCATAAAGGCAAAACTTGGCTTTCCTTTGATGTTCTCCTCTACACAGTCGTTTTGAGCAATCCCAAAAATCTAAAAGGGAAGATCACAGGAATGACAATATTCTGCTCCTCTTCCCTCCATCTCAAAGGATGGAGATGCCTTTGAAGGACGCCTGCACCCTTGCAGGAGTTTGTAGAAAACACCGAGTTGGGCAGAAGTGTAAACACCTGCCCAGCCTGGCAGTGGGATGGCAGAGAAGGACTTTGGGAAGGCTCCTTGTTTTATGTGCACATGGAATACCCTGGAGCCCCAGGAGACCCTTCTTGATGATTCTCTGGAGAAATTGTGTGGCACCAGAGTGCCTGGGTCCTCTTTTATGGCTCTTGAATAATTTAAATTTCCTAATCCTGGCCAGGAAGAATCACAGTTACATTGTGGATAAAGTCACAGCCTCCAATTCACCCCTTCCAACATTCCTGGGGCACTTTTCACCCACACTGAAGATGATCTCTGTCCCCTTCTCCCCCAGCTGTAATTTCCAAGGGCTGGACACTCCTTCTCTTATCTCCTTCTCCTTTCACTGTTCTCCAAAACTCGTCAATCAGCCCCAATTGTTGCAACAGCCAGTGGGAAGCCTCTAACCTTGTTGTCATTGAGTTGAATAATGCAAATATTAATGAGTGGAAAACTCATTAGGAGCATTCTCACTGGCAATCCACCTCTGCTGTAATACCAGGTGGCTCCTGCTACAAACAGGAGAAAAATGAGGAGATTTTAATTCTGGCTCCACTGGAAAGCTTTCGTCAGCTCCACAGCCTAGGGACTGTGGCATCCATGTGACCATGTTTTTAAGAGTGATGCTCTGCTTGCATGTTCCAGACAATATGTTTTGAAACTTATTAATCAGGAAATGTCCAATCTCTTTATGCTGAAGCATCAGTAAAACAATTACTTCAAGGCTAAATGAGGTCCACTGAAGAATCACTTGATTAAAGTGAGAATTTGCAATAAATAAATACATCAAATATTTCATTATTGATGCTCCAAGGGGAAAACAACTCTGATTAAGTCAAAGAAGGGGAAAAATATTTAAATTTGAGTAAGTATGATGGACTGGCTACTGTGTTGGTGTGAATCAACATAACTCAAATGAATTCCCTGGCTCTGTGACAGCTAGAGTGAGCTGAGTATCAGAGAGAGTGCATCACTTCTCAGTGGGGATATTGTCTTAAAGGAACTGGGAGGAAAATTCTTGTGTGCCATCCATTGCTCTGACATTTCCTTGCTGTGCTCCTTTCTGGAGAATCCTCCACATTCCTCTTGTTCAGGTGGGTGCCTTTCATCCAGGCTCATGGGGCTTACAGGTGACACAGGGTGCCTGGGAACCCTGATGAGCAGCAGTCAGGAAATGTCATTCCTTGAAAGTTGATGCCCTGGTGCCCTGGATCCTGCAGAGCAGCAGAAGGATGATCAATTTTTATTAACACTGTAAGGAAGAAATAAGGAGAAATCACTAAGCACAAACATTTATGTAAGTGAGGAGTGGAGGTGGATGCTGTAAACACAAACCAGCCAGAACATTTCACAAGATGAAGGGTCTACCTTTCCAAGACTGGAAGTTTTAGATCCCTGAATCCCAGTTCAGAGACCAAACACATTGTGACTCCAATAACACAATGCCAAGGGTTGAGCACCCACATTCTCCCTCTCAGGTCCTTGCAGTGCTTCTCACACCCATGGAATTCAGTGTAACACACAGATGGAATTCAGAGCTCTGCAGTGTAGTCCTGAGTTTCATGCCTGGGATGGTTTGATCTTGGAAGGGTTCTTTCCCAGGCCTTCTTCTGGTAAACAGAAGAACAATGTTTTGTAAATATAAGGATGTTTACATTCTTTCTTATAGGAGGGACCTTCTTCTGATGTCCCTCTGGGATGACCAATGGATTGAAAAGTTTCCCTTTGTGTTACCAATCAAATTGGCCTCTGACATTCTGTGTAAAGAGGAGCTCATCCCACAAT
>VZUI01050549.1:0-36050 GCA_013401135.1 Cettia cetti | reverse complement strand
GCCCGTCCAGAGGAGGCAACGGGGCTGGAGAGGGGCTTGGAGCACAAACCCTGTGAGGAAGGACTGAGGGAGCTGGGGTTGTTTAGCCTGGAGAAAAGGAGGCTCAGGGGGGACCTTATCACTCTTTACAACTTCCTGAAAGGTGGTTATAGCCAGGTGGGGGTTGACCTCTTTTTCCAGGAAGCAACTGACAGAAGGAGAGGACACATCTTATGCTCCACCAAGGGAAATACAGGTTGGATACTAGGAAAAAGTTTTTTTATGGAAAGAGTGATAAAGTACTGGAATTGTCTGCCCAGGGAGGTGGTGGAGTTGTGTTTAAAGAAAGACTGGATATGGAACTCAGTGCCATGATTTAGTTGAAGTGTTAGGGCTGAGTTGGACTAGATGATCTTGACGATCTCTTTGTCTCTTTCAACCTAGTGATTCTGTGATTTATTATGAACCCAAACTACTCCTCCAAAATATTTTGCAAACACCAAGAAACAGTAAAATTAAAGCTGATAAAATTGCACAAATTTGAGAATAATAAGTAGACATTTCCCCGTGTACGTCGCATGTAGCTTTAATGCATTAACAAACTGAGACAAGGACCTTCCATAAACTCTAATCTTTTGCTTAGCTCTGGAGAACTGACTACTATATCAACTGAGAACAGATTGCATCCTCTCTATTTCACATTTAATTCTGAGTCTGTTTCTTCTACAATCAGGAAACAGAGCAAGAATTTTTCATTAGGAGCAATCTTACTTAAATTTTTGAACCTTTACATAAAGTAACTCCCATAAGACATACCATTGTCTTTCACCAAAAGGCTGACTTTGAATCAACAGAGTTATTACTAGCAGTAAGAATGAAAGGAGACACCCAGTCTATCTCAGAATCTAAAGCTTAAGGTAATTGCTTGTTTCAGCAGAAGCTGTGGACTTGTACCTATCTTCCTTTTGTGCTCTCATCCTTCCATCAAAGAGCAGCAAAACCAAAGGCCATGCACATACATCATAATGAAAACTCCACTACAAGCTTCAAAGAATGCCACATATTAACTCACTACATTATAAAAACACAACCAAAAGCAGAATAGAATGGTTAATTCCACTGCAAACTGAACTATTGAGTAAACTCAATAAAGCAGCATTACAGGCCAATCATTTGGGAACAATTACTTTAAAGCTGAATATGTCCCCATCCTAGAAGAGCAAGGACAAAGGCATGTTATCTCCCAAAAGCCTACTCTTTGTAAACGACTATCTAAACTCATTGAATCTAAAAGCTGTGCAAACACACTGCAATCAGAGTTCCTACAACTGATAGAAAGTCTTTGTTTAAATAATCTACAAAATGTCAATGTAATACAAATAAGATAAAACAGAGTTCTTAATGACACAACTTTTGTATTTACAGTATTCTCAACAGTATTTAAATCTGCATTGGAGATACAAAGGGCATGTTTTTTTCCTAGGCTGACAGCATGCTTAGTTTTCTCATTTACACCACATTGCAATAACATAAAGAGGGTTTTACCATTAATCCAGGTTTTACTACAAAGCATCTCGTTATTTCTCTGTCAAACACTGGCAATAGTGCCAAATGTCTGTCATCCAATTCAGGGGATTAAGCTTTCCTTTATAGTGCAATTCTTGTACAAATTTATAAAAATACAGATAAAGTTTCTTAGAGCTGGTCACAGTCTATATTTTGGCCTGAATTCATGCCGCAGAGGTTGAATATGACAGCTGGCAGGAAGCTGAGGGGAGAATACATCCTCCCCCTTTTCAGTCACCACATTTCTGTTGCCATAGTGATTAATCCTCAATTGAATGGCTGTCTTTGTACATTTCTTTTCAGTAAAACTTTAAGTAAACTGAAGTTGAAAACATGCAGTTGACAGAAAAAAAGGCTTCACATATTAAGCAGGTATAGTACAAGTTCTTGGGACTAATACTTTTCCAGATATTAAAGTGAAAACTTGCTCTAACGTGGGACCTCATCAGTTTTTCAAATTACTTAATATGTCCTGTTCCAATCATCCGTCTTTTTTGTGAAAAAAAGCCTCCAAGCCTTCTCCAAAGACTTCCCCATGCTCACACAGCCCCCCTCCACACCCCGGACTCCTATTGAAGAAATACTACACAAATTCAGCTGTATAAGAACTAGAGAAAGACTATCCCAGACTTCCATACTGTGCGAAACGTTTACCATAAGCTGGCTTTGCCAATTAACATAGAAATTAATCAGGAAATTCATTAAGAAATGCAGTCATTTAATTCAGAATAGACTAGAAACATTAGAAGAAGGTACTTAAATCTTGCCTCTGGGAGGTTTTTCTTATGGTAGCTAAGAAAAAGTTTCACAAATAGAAATATCAGTGCAAGTTACCAACAAACCTAAGGAAGTAAAAAAGCTTCTGCACTGAAAATCAGGTTGCTTTGGAACCTGGAGTCCACCAGGAAAAAAAAAAAAGACCACAAAAATCAAAACCCCTAAAAATACTTAGTAGATGACTAAGGCCTTACAGAGTTTGTTAACACTTCTATTCTTTCCCCAAAATTAATGTCAGAATACTTTTGAGCAAAATATCACATGAATTACTCAAGACACTTTTTCCTCTCTGAAAGGCTGAAGTAAATGTAGGTCTGCTCTGAAAATTACAGTCTGGCTTTGCAAGTCCACCATGTACTGTCTACAAGTTCATTTCACATGTTTGCTTTAAGAAGCTTTTGTTTTCCATATGATTCTTTCTTTTTGGTTTTCATCTATGTTCTCAACATATAGTGATGTGGTAATAAAGACAGCAATCTTCCATTAATTTAATGAAAACACAATGTTTAAAAAGTGTATTTTGCACAAGACTTGAATTTCAACTCAAATGCAGAACACAGATTGCTCAATGTCATCAAATCAGACTAAACCCAAAAAAACCCCAAAAAAACCAAAACCATGGAAAAAACAATGTATTTATTCCAGTAGATTAACTTGCAATATAATCTTCCTCACTCACACTTGTATATAGAAGACTGGAAAACCCTTCCTATGAATAATCTTCAGTGAAGCAGCACATCCAGTGTGTTTTGTTGTCATATACCAGTCTCTATTTTTCCTCTATTTTTTGCTGGAGTGGCCATGTGCCACACTGAACGACCTGCTTTTTCTCCCTCAAGGTGTTTACTATGGCCTCGTGTGATTCTCCCTGCATCATGGCATCACAAATAGAAATGAAACTCATGCTTTAACACTCAGCACTTCTTAGCAAAGATTATGAGTAGCATGAGATCTCAAACTGCATAGACACACAAGTGACTATTTTCTGTGACACTTAGGTTCTGGGACATGCAAGCAAAGTTTATAACTGTAAAGGAAGATGAGATGTACTATTAACCTATTATTATACACTGTAATCTGTATCTCCAAAATTTCTTCAGAAATAGCTGTCTGCCACACTTCTGCATGGAACTGAAACCCCTGGTTTTGATTACCAAGAAAAGCACCTCCAAGTATTGACACATTCAGTTCCTTCTGCATAAGTACTCTCAGAAACATCAACTCTTTGAGGGAAGATTGTCATACTGTTCTGTGCTGCATCAAAAGAAATGTGGCCACAGTTCAAGGCAGGTGATTCTGTCCCTCTGCTCTTAGTGCAGAGGAAGGCCACAAAAATGACTGGAGGGATGGAATACCTCTCCTATCAGGAAAGGCTGAGAGACTTGGGATTATTTAGCCTGGAGAAGACTTTATCTGGAGAGAACATTCTGCGACCCCTCATTACTTAACATGGGTCTGCAGGAAAGATAGAGAAACGCTTTTTAGTGGGGCCTGGTTTTGATCTAGGTAAGACAGAAGGAAGAAGGCTTTTTTGCAGTGAAAATCATGAAACACTGCACCTGGTTGTCCAGAGAGGTGGTGGATGCCTGTACTGGGTCTGACTGAGGTAAAGCTCACAGCCCTTACAGCGCTGTGCTTTGCATTGGTAGCTGAATGGGAGTTGATAACAGACCAGTGTTTTGGCTACTGTTGAGCAGTGCTGTCTCTCTGACATTCCTTCCCCCACAAGGGGGATGGGAGTGGGCAAGATCCCAGGAGGAGACACAACCAGGTCAGCTTACTCAAATAAGCAAAAGGGATATTTTGCACCATATGACATCAGATCAGATATATAGGCTAAGGGAGAGAGGAGGAAGAGGGGGCATTTGTGAGTTTTCTGTTCACCTTCTGGAACCAGGCTTCCCAGGAAGTATCCAAACATTGCAGCTGCTGGGAAGCAGAGACTGATCTTTATCCTCTCTAGCTCTTGCGCATACAGATCTCCACTTGTCTCTTTCTTTTGCCGTAATAAAACAGCTTCATCTCATCCTGCTGATCGTTCGCCATCTTACTCTCACCCCTGTCCCAGTGGGAGAGGGAGTGATAGAGCGACTGACTGGGCACCTGGCACCCAGCCAGGGTCAACCCACCACAATGCCCCATCCCTGGAAACATTCAAGGTGAGGCTGGATATGGCTCTAGGCAACCTTATCTAGTTGATGATGCCCCTGCCAATTGCAGGAAGCTTGAACTAGATGAAGTTCAACGGTCATATTCTATAGTTCTTATGTATTTTCTTCTCAAAACCTATGGCAATCCAATACCAACAGTCACGGGCCATGGTCAGAATACAGATAAGCTTCACACAAAGGATAATTACATTCAATACAGCAACTATTGGTATTACAATATTTTTATTATAATTCTAATTCTAACCATTCTATCTTTAAGAGATATCATGCCACATCTGTCAAAAACCCCAGTTAATTCTAGTCTTTTAAGTACTTCTCTCACCATACTTGCAAAATAAACTATAAATGAACCTCCACTGCCGTAGATGCCTATTTATGAAAACCCATTCTGTAACAACTTGACAATGTCTTTCTTCACTGAGAATGCTGCTTCAACTTACCTAACAGCTAGAGCATCTTCTTTTATTTTTAATGCAATCCCATGGACTTCTGAGATAAAAGGAACATGTTCCACAATTTGTTTTCCTTTTTTCAGGATCATGTGATAAAATACCTTTCCACATATGTTTGCTACTACTAATGTCATACACAAACTTTATTTAATTCAGGTGCTGGACAGGATTTACTTTGACTAATCATATACAATCAAATTATGGTTTTCTTGCTTGTACAATTAATGCATAGTTTATAGTGTTACATTTATTACTTCTGGATTTTATCTCACCTTTCACAGCTGCTAAGCTGTGAGACAGTTGTGATGTCTTGTTTTTGTTTCTTGATGGCATGCTTTATATTCTGGTTGTCATTACCAAACTGTATTTTCCAGAGTCATACAGCATTTATAGAAATACAGACTAAACAAGTACTCAATACTATAAATGTAAACATTCTAGCTAAACTAGTCAGTTAGCAAAATTCCTTTAAAAACCATATATAAGACAATATGACTGCACTCCCCATCAGCTCTGAGGAAAGAAGAGTAAAGGGCTCTGCAGTCTTGAATTCAAGACTGTTATGGAACCTGGAGAACAAAGCAATCAAGAAAAAAGAAATAGCAACGAGACCTATTTCTCATAGAAAGAATCAAAATTTTGTTTCCTTAGGCCTTTAAAGGTACAGAGCAATAGCAGATTAAAATAATATGCTCTACCTGTTCAGAGAAAAGGCTAGGATATACAAATACTAGGCCAGGTAAAATTAAGGATAGACCGAATACTTATTACTGGATAAAAAAAAATAAGCTTGATTGAAGCCTATAGTTTAAAAGGTTAAGAGAGACTTGACTGAGAATTACACTAGTGCCAACTGTGCAGATCTAAACTCAAGGAAAGAAAATATCACCAAGGTGAAATATGAAATAAGAAAAGGTGTTCAAGTCTTACACTTTCTTATAACCAATTTAAATACAAGCTTGTTAGTTACTCATGTTCTTAGGATGTTCTACGTACCTTCAGTTATCTTTTGAGGAACAAGACTTGCTGCCTCCCATCCCTTCTAACTTGGCTCTCAAGGATCGCCTTTCCATGGAACCTTTCTCACTTTCAAAGAAGAAATCTCACAGGTTTTGCAGCCTGCTCCAGCTTTAAGCAGTTACTACAACTTAAGCAACTACATTAGTCTCTGCGATTCAATAATAAATGAAACACTAATAGACCTAATTTATACTGTTAGCTACAACTAGGAAGAAAACATTGTTTCATAGTGCTTTCCAGCAACTTGGTTTTGTTACTCATACTTACATAATTTCCATAAATTTGCTACTGCAACTAAAGACCTTAACCTAGGTTCTAAAAGTTCAAGAGCAGTACTGAACCCAAAATGTGATTAGATGGCTAGTCAATAACAATAAATCAACATGACAATGTTCTTACAAGGGCTTTTCTTTATTAATTACTTTAGCTTATTATACTGCTTATTATCCCTGTCATTCTAGATTTCTATGTAAGCTTGAAACAAAAATGTCAGTCTTCCACCAAGATTTGTAGGAATATGTATTTCCCAATTAACAATTCATCCGACTCAACAGAATACTTCTAGTTTTTCAAAATTCTTGAACCCCTTTCACAGACATTTAAGTCACTAATTGAAAAATGTATTTAAAATTTATTAAGTCAGAAATGTATTATTACAGACTGTTTTCTGAGTGAAATTGTAAGGTAGGAAGACAGAGTTGGCATAGGTAAAATGAACAGCACAAAGGACATTATACTTTTTGGTCCTTAGCAGACCTGTCTATGAAACGAAAATAACCTTTCTTGATAGCTTCTACTTATAAATAAAACAATTCAATTAACTGTGCTTAAGAAGGGACATAAATATTATCAGAGCATAAATATTACTAAGGTGCCTTCATGATGCTTTCTCATAAAGCTTCAACATAAATACACTGTAAAAAAAGCTTCTAATTAAGAATCTAATATCATTGATACCCACAGCCAACAGAAAGAGCCACACAACAGTTTCTGAGAAACTATTAGACCAGTGACACTTGAAATCTACGTCAATAGGAAATTTCAAAATTTCTGACAAAACTTTGTTTTTCTTTCAATAACTATCAGTTGCCAATTAATATTCCAACATTCAAAACTGTAATTTTACTTACTTAGAACAATGATGGAAATTTAAATGATTTAGCTGTATTTTTAATGTTACACATGATGCTACTTTAATCTACTGAGAAACTTTTTTTTAAGTAGCATTGTTTAAGACAAATCAAGTAGAGCCTCAAGACAGTGAATGTCCTAACTTCATTTGATGGCAAATAAGTGAAAAATGACCAGCAAAGCCTGATGGCCTGATGGCACAACAATGACCATGTTTCTCCACGAAATACCTTCTATGGAAATACAAAGTAATACAGAAAGAAAAATAGCAGCAGTAAGATTCTAAGTAGAGAACCTTTCAAAGTTGTCTAGAAAGCTCCCTTTCTAAGCAGAGCAAAAAAAGCTCAAAATACCACATTTAAGAATAGGCAGTCATCTAAATTTTACTTCTACATTAGTGCCTTTATGCAAATGAATAACAGGAAGTGAAAAAAGAGACAGCCTTCTCCATAATTTTTGATGTTCTTCTTCCTACTTAGCTCTCCAAGAGGAGTGATACTACATTGCTTTTGCGTGAAAAGTGCATACACCTTAAAAAAACTGACTGACAAGTTAATCAAGATCAGTTAACTTGCAATACTTGCAGTCACATGACTCTACATAATAAGCTCTAAGTTACATGAACACCACAAACTAGTTTTGAACAGAGGTCAATCAACAGACATTTGGTCAAAGTACTCTAAAGTTTTATTTCATTTTTATTTGGTTTTATTAATGTTGTCAGCCATTGCCAATTAATAAGTACCTTCCTACAGTACTCTTGAGTATTTTTGACCAACTTTTCTGCTAATGAGGGACATTCTAACCAAATGTGTTAGAATGAAAAAGGCTATAATTTTACTGGTTCGCCTGGTTTGATCTTCCCAGCATAAAAATTCTTGGCAACTCTGCTAATGGCTTAATTAAATACAGTATAACAACAGCACTGGAAGAAACTCTTCTAGCCACTGTGGATGTTCAACACCCCAGAACAACACAGTCATATGTCTACAATTTCTGTAATGATAGCTAACATGTCTGTGAAAGACTAAGCTGCACATTCATCAATTACTTATTCTGTGTTTGTGGTCTACCTTGAAAGTCAGTCTAGGAAACTGCAAATGTTTATTACAACACAAGCAACCAAGTACCCAGATAATCAGAGCAGATTAAAAATGCTGTGTAATAAGAACAAAAATCTGGAAGCTGTACCTGAATTTATTCCAGATTTCTGTGTATTCCAAATGGAATTAAGCTATAGGACCAAGAAAAAGCATTAAACATATCTGTTGCTGCAAAAAAGAACTCCCAGTAAACTCTAGTTCTATGTTTAAGACATTAAACATAGACAGTTAGACTCAACTATAGGAAATGCATAAGTTCACCTCCACAGAGAGTCTGAAAACTGATTTATGTTCACATTTGTATGCTATGGGTGTTCCAGAATGTACTTTGGCAACGGGATATTTGCTAACTGGATCTAGGACAAACTGAAGATTTTTCAAGGCTCAAATCAGAAAAACATGCCACAGAACTTGATTTCAAAAATCCAATCTTTAATCTTACCATTTCTCTCACAGAAAAATCCCACAGAGGGTGCTGTGCTGTTTAATTCCCAACTCTTTCAAAGCTGGCTAATGTAAAAGCCACCTCAAAAAAACAAAGTAATTTATTAGACTTCCAACTGAGCATTCTCTTCCTCCCATCCTCAGTGTCTTTGATCATTCATGGTGGCCAGTAACAGAAAAGCAAGTTTTTTAGAGCTTTCAAGATGAAAAATGAGGATAAAAAAAACTTGAAGTGACATTTCCAAAAATATCTCTTTACCTTGGCACTACAGACAGCTACATTAGCAGGGAGCTGGGAAAACTGCTTCAACTCAAATACGTCTCGCACTGCCCACCGGCTCAAGTGATTTTCAGCCTTGCTGGATCCAACCACATTCTGATTTGAATGAATATATGCCACTTCTTGAACACCATCTGATAAGTTATGAGAAAAATACAAAGACGTTGGTTATTCCAAAACTCTCCAGGTACACATTTGCACTAAAGGATACTGTAATTAAAAAAAAAAATTACATTAAAGTTGTAAAATTTGTTATGATTTCACTCAGAACCAAGTTACTCTATGAAATTAAAAACTATCATTAGACTTATCTGGATTTATCCAGATAGTTTAATACTACAGTTTCAGTGTGGTTATTTTCAGATGGACAAAGACATTCCCAAGCATCTATGGCTTAATGACTGCAACATCAGAACACTGGTGGTTAAAATTAAGACCTTAGGAATCAAGTCATCCACATGGTGTTTATAACTCCCAGACCACTTTTCTTTCCTGTACATTTTATTTAACAGCCCTGCCAAGACACTTAAGATTTTACAGTTCAAATATCTAGTTTGTAAATTCTTAATAAATCTTGAATCTCAGCATATTTCAAGAGATGGTAAGAGTTTAACCAAGAATTACGAAGCAGCCTGTCACTCTGTAAGACAAAAAAGACTAATAAAGAGAAAGCTATAGAATGATATTACTAAATAGTAACTTCGCAGAGCATTTACTACATCTTGTAACAGAAAAACAACAAGAACTTAAAGCCTGCTGACAGTGGTAAATTAGACATATGTTATTACTATAGTGGAAACAAAATCAAATTAACTTAATAGTTACCTAAATATTTGTCCATTGATTCCATTTTTTTCTCTTGATGATCAAATTCAGTTTTACTTGCGTAAGTTCTACACATAGCATAATTGCTAGACTTCATTTGTGTAACAGAGGTATCCTGAATAGGACACAGCATTTTAGATCCAAACTGAACTCTGCCTCTCTGTTGTTTACACTTATAGCTTTGCTTCCTGGCATGAATTTTTTCATCTGGAAAGTTATCTTCAGAGGATGAGAATTCATCTATATTCTGAGAACCACTTTCCTTTCCTTTTCTGTGGGACTTCTTTGCTTGTAGCAGAGATTTGGAGACATTATCTACTTCATTGTTAAGGGCACATCCTTCCTTCCACTTTGGAAAACTCAAAGTTCCAAGCTTTCTTGATTCAGAATTACAGGAAAGTTCAATGTCATCAGACTCATCACTTATGTCGCTTGCTCCTTTCAAATCCATGTCATTCCTGACATCTTCAAAAGACATGGCATTGCTGAAATTTGACTCAGTACTGTGGAATCCAAATCGTCTACTGTTTCCCTTAAATACAAATGCAGCTTTTTCTTTTGCTAATTCTTCACGATTTTCAGATATTGAGCTATGTGTTTCAACTTCTTCAGTAAACACTGGTTGCTGGCATACTTGAACTTGGGTAGGAAAGATGACATCATCATCTGCATCAGAACTACTTTCAGTTTCCATGACTATATCACATTGTTTTGAAATGCCTTGATCCTCATTTTTTCTGTCCCCCTCTTCCTCAGAGCCTGATAAACCAAGCCAGTCTTTACTATGCATATCTTGTTTATCAGTTCCATTTGGAGACAGAACAACTTTTTCATGCTCCAAAACAGGCACACCGGTTTGACATTCCTGAAAACCACTATGCTTGCTATTTACATTTTTTCTTATAGTGTGATCATCAGAACTTGAATGATGAGAGTTAAAATTATCAACCCCTTCTTTGGTAGTTTCAATTTCTCTCTGCAAAAACTTGGAGAATCCACACTGCATTAAAGAAAGCTGTCCTTTTTTTGCTATAGAATTATTTTCATTGTATGGCTTCCTTCCATCACATTTTTTCACAGAACTCTCCAGCATATCATCATCACTGAAATCATCCCAAAAATCAGGTTCTTCTCTTTTTAATTGTGCCTGAATACTTTGGGGATCTACATCTTCTTGACAGTCTGGTTGTTCATACTAAAAAAAAAACAAAAAAAAAAACCAACCCAACACAAGTTATTTAACATTAATAGTATATACAACATCCAATTCCAAAGCAGTGTAAAAAAAGAGTGTATTTTCGCTGTTACACAAGCAAAAAATATGCAAAATAGTATTAAAAATGCAAAGTAATTCATAATGAAAAATTACTGAAGTCTCTGGCAGCAGGACATTTTTAGCAGAACAACACTGAAAATAACCAACAGTATTATGTACTTGAGACAACAGATGCTGCACACTGCTAAAACAACTCATGCCTTCCAAATCCACATCCAGATTTTTCAAGTTTGTAGTAATCTCATTACTACTTTTCATCTTTCAGGGATAGTTTGGAAGGTGACTTCATGAATCAAACATTAATTTGTGTGTAATGACATTCATAAAAAAAAAAAAAAAATCTCAGTGCAGTGGTTAACTTCCTTGGATATGGAGGCTAACATTCCACTCTAAAATTCATCAAGACCTACTCTAATCAAATAAAACTATGCCCAGGCAATCTTAAAACATTTTTAAGGTTAACTCAAGTCCAGAACATAGTTCTGAAATAGCATAATGCTGAGATAAGAATTATGACAGCATGTAAATGGAATTCAGAACAGTAAATATCAAAATGTTGCACTCAGACACACATTTTTAAATTAATATATTAATCCTGATATAACTCTGCCTATCAAAAAGCATTTAACATAAGCTTAAAAAGTTGCTATTTGTCAGCAAGTCATATGTGAGAGCATGACTGTCCAGTTATGTATTATCAATATGAGACTGAGACCAATGTAAGGGCACACATTAAATACTAACATTTACTCACATAATATCATTCAGTGCAATCTAATCTAATGATAACTTTACTTTAAATACCTGAACATGGCGCTCAGTCAAAAACATCCCTACAAATGCAATGCTTCTATTAAAACTGACCTTTGCTGGAAAAAAATAATAAAGTAAGATCCTACTCCAGAAAGAAACCATTAGATAATTACATACATTAAAAATAAAAAAGACAGCATTGAACAGACCACTGGTTTGGTGGGAATCACTTTCTGATTGTCTGACTACAAAAACTAAACAGCCCAGGTCTTCTAGAGTTCTACAAAACCTGAAGCTTTCAACCATCTAAACCAATTCTACTCCTTTCCACAATCCCCTAAACAAAATTTCCTGAACAACAGGGTAAAAGTGCTATCAGCCTAATGACATATTGCTCACATTTGCCACTGCAATATTGAGAACAGGAGGCCTGTCTTGCTCTGGTCCATGGTCCACAAAGACACCTCACCTTTTCTGAGCTGCATGAACGACTCTCTTCCTTCAGCCATGTAGTTGCTGTCATGACTCCTGCTTCTACCCGTCCTTCCCTCTAAAACAATCAAGTATGTTAACATAAACAGATACAGGTTTTATTACACACAGACAAGCACAGGAAAGAGATGTTTCCTTCTTCTTTTCAGAAGTGTAAGCACCAAAAATAGAATCAGCAACGTCCAGGCTAAATTTGCAGCAGAAGAAAAGTAACAAAATAAAGGGAAGGATGGAAAGACAAAGAAACACAGAATAAAGCTGCAGTAATTTTGAAGATGTAAGATAGCTGCAGAAAACGTTTTTTTAAACAGTTATTGACATCCCAAAAAGTACTCTAAAGACATTTATGTGATCATAAAAAATATTTTTATGATAGAATTCTGGCTTAAAAGATCAGTCTGAATAACTGATGAATAAAAGGTATTGGTGCACAAAACTGCATGAAAGTATCAAAAATAAGTTACGCAGTTTTTATACAAAATATATATATAGTAAGAAATTTATGGAAGCTATAATCCAAGCTTTTGCCATTCTTGAATTTAGAGAAATTTAACTGGTCTGTATCAGAATGAGAAATTAGCATGCCTATTTCATTCAAGTCATTGCACACAGACAAGAACTGATTAAGTTTCACCATTGTTTTATAGTGTTTCCATTCAAAATGATGACCAAAAACTCTCATAAAGTAAGGAAAAATGTAAAACTAATATCCAGAAGTTAAAGGGTAGTACTTCACACCTCCAGTATATCTTTGGTAAGACAGGACCCATGAGTCCTAAGTTTGAAAAGGTTATGAATCCCAAAAAGCTCTCCTTGATGTTCCTTTGATCCTTGCACTGCCTCGAAATACCGTCTGGCATTTTCAGTTCCAATCACTGCACAGTGAAGTTGCTAAAACAGAAAAACACAAGAGATTTCAGAAGTGTTTGCTGCAACAACACATCAGAATTTCCTGGCACCCACATTATATACACGGCCTTAGCTGGAACAAGCAGAAATTCCTAAGAGAGGATACTTTAATTTCCCTGGCAGATGTTGGTATAATAGATTGTGGTATAATACAAACCTGCTTGGTTTTACTGAATTAAAAAAAAAAAATAGACTATTTTAAGACTTTTACTGCATTGTTGCCTATTATCAGACACCTACTATACATATTACTGGCACTCCTCTGTCTTGACAACTCAGCTTCCACTACACTAAATAGTATTTTTTCAACTTCCTTTACACTGTATATTTACTTGCTAAGGGAAAGCAATTCAAGTCCAAAAACCCCCAACCCTCAGACTTACAGTTACTCTGTTTATTGCTGCTTATTCAACTTGAAAAATAAAAATCAATTAAAAAAAAAAGAAAAGAAAAAAAAGAGGAGAGGGGAGAGAGGGGAGAGAGGGGAGAGAGGGGAGAGAGGGGAGAAAGAAAAGAAAAAAAGAAAAAAATAAATATTTATGCATCCTTTCAAGACTTATTTGCGCTTTTTGGAAATCCAAACAGACAATATCCAGGTCTTCTTTTTCTATGAGATCATCAGCTCCAAAGATCTCTGCAAAGCAGGCTCCCCTTCTTTACAATTTTAGTGAATATAATTGGTTTTAATCTTCTATTGCTCATTTTGTTAGCCTGAGACTTCTCATATTGATATTAGCTGCTTATAGGAATTTTCAAAAGTACTTTGCACAAGAGAACACATCTTCTCTAAGTTTTTCCATGAATGTGCATGTAAACAATAAATAAAGTTTGAAGGTGTTTTTGCAATGAACACTTTTAGACCATACTAATGTACATAGAGCAGTATAGTTTATGCTTGTAATGTGCTAAAGGACTGAATTATTAGCTTTCATGTTTTCAGACCACTGTCCCTCAAAAATTGATTTAGGACTTACCATGCATTATACTTAATTTGCCTTTCTCATGTATTATTTCAATTACTACGTCTTATTCTGAGCTCCTGATACAAAATCTCTGAAAATTTCCCAATTACCTGTTCAGCCCATCACCTACTTCTTTTAATTTTTCTGTAAGTTTCCTTTTTTTTTAATTTAGATCATTTTTCAAAAATAAACAGAGCTCTAACCGCTTTTTGGCTTTTACAAAACACTGACTTTAAGTGAGATAAAAGTCACTGTTACATTTCCAAAAGTAACATTTTAATGCAAACCATACACATTACTTATTAACTCAAGATTTGATCTTCCTGAGGATAAGTTCCTTTTATGACTATTGCTCTGTGAAATCAGATGATCTTAGAACTTTATTTTAATTTGTCACTTATTCAGATCTGAGGAGTCTAATGACAGTCGCTTTACTGCTGCACTTCCCACTCATTCAGCCTCTAACTTCCTCCTTGTAAATAAGCCAGCTACAAGTGCCCATCATTGAAGACTCATTAACAACTTTTCACGTTAATGGACAAAATTCCAAATTTTTAGGTTAATTCCTCAAGTCTAATGAAGTTTCCTCCAATACAGAGTACCATTCTCCCACTGAGCGGACCTACTTTTATCTTTTCTTTGCAATGCATTCTTCAGAACAACTGTATCCCAATGATTTTCTTCCTTTCTCCAAGTTTACATGTCTGTAACAACAGAACTAGAAAAAAAATCAATCATCTGATTTCTTAACTTGCAACTTTTGTTGAGAGAAACATGTTCATATTTTTTTCTAATTTCTTACTATTCTGTAACCTGCTCTCTGCTGATCATGTTTGAATTTGCTTATGTTTTGTTTCAACTCTGATCTCATCAGGAAACAGCTCCCAGGTTATGGGTTCCTCAAACCCCATGCTCTTCTTCCCTTCTCTTAAATACTTAAGCCTGTTGTGATTTAGGAATGATATTCCCCAATTTAGATATTCCTCCTCTCCCAGCAGCAAGCTGAACAGGATAATTGGAGGTTCAGGGTGAAGATCAGGGGTTGCCAGAAAAACAATTTACTAGAAACAACAATGAAGTAAGAACTGAACAATAACTGCAACAATATGAATAACAGAGTGTACAAGAAAAGTGAATGATTCGTACACAATTGCTCACCACTTGGAAACCCTCAATAACATCCAAACTCTCTCTCCACCATGCTACGCAACCCAGCGGAGACCACTTCCCTGATTCTCAAAAAATGACGGGAGGTGGTAGGGAATAACTTTCAGGCCTTGGCCATGTCGCCATCTGGCTACTGCAAAACTTAGCCCTGTCATGGCTGTAACCAGGACGATGCCTATCAGTGCAAGTCAAAAAATCTAAAAAGCTGAAGTGATCCAGGCTGAGTGTTCCAGCAAGCAGCATCACTTCTCATTTCCATAACAGAACCAACGATGTTTCCCTCTCCTTTTACACACAAATTCATAGGATCAGGAAAGTTGTAATGCTTCTTGCTTTTTTTCTATAGCATCAGCAAGATTACTGCTTTACTTTCTACAGAATTTCATGAGAAAAAGCTGCTTGAATCAGACTGCAGCAGATGCTAACTACAACTATCACAGTTGTACTTTACAGGTCTTCAAAGAAAAACAGTTCTCTATATAACCTGAATAATGTACATAGTCTAATTAAACTGTCAATAGTTACAGAAAAACTTGAATACAAATATAATTCCGTTCCATTCTTTAACAATTACTAAATGGCACGTTTGCTTAGTAAGTTTAGGTAACATCACATATCATAAACACAAGGTAAACTACAATTTTACTATAGGCTAGATTAGCTTTTGTCGCAGTTGGACATGAAATAAAGATGCTTGACTTCAGTTAGAAGGCAGAAGAGAATCAGAAGGTTTTATTAACAATTCATTCAGCCTTTTTATAACATGCTGTGCTAAAAAGGCATCTTATTGGTCCACAGGATTGGCACCTCTCTCCATTGTTAAAGTAACAGAAACAGCAAAACAACACCTGGGAGAGAGACTGTCAAGGGAAAAAAATATTGTTTACACAATATTTTGAAACAAGGAAAACTGTTGAAAAGTTTCCCCTGGGAAACACTAGTAATTCTCAGGTTCAGAAGTATCAAGCCCACAAGCTTTCAGTCCCTGAAACTGCTAGGAAGAGCTCCCCATTTAAACAGTTTGTGAGCTTTACCTGTTTATAAACTTGTCGCAAGTACATCATCTCTTCCACAGTTCCCAAGGATATCAATCTAAACACTTTAACAGCTCTGTGTTGGCCAATTCTATAAGCTCTGCAAGGACATAGCACATTAAAAACATTTTAAGAAATGAGAGCTCTAAGGGGTGGTAATTAACAATAAACAAACTAAACATATAAAAACATTCTAATAAAACAGGACTATTCTAAATCATGCATATGTTGATTGGGTTGTTTTCTTTACTTTTCTGAACTTTCCTCAGTAATTCATTTCCTTTTCCTTTAAAATTTCACATTTCTCCCCAGGCCTATCCAGTTTAAAAAGCTTTCTCTTAGTTTTATATCACAAGAATTTTATCCCACCTCTCGAGAAAACATATCCACTCTGCTTATTACAGGTTTGTTTGGGTTTTTTTTTCCCTCTGTGACTCCATCTACTTTTGCTCCAAGTATTCCCCTTTTTCCATTATACAGGAATTAACTCATGGATTACTTGGAACAGCCTGTTCTTCCTTAACTTTATATATCACTTTACAAGACACAACATAATAAAAACAGCTAATCAACTGGTAGTGTTCTATTCAAATGGTAAATTCTGAGATTTCTAGTAGACTATATTCCACAAAATTCACAGGAGGCTAAAACAATTCATAGTAATGTGATCTTACAAAGATTCTTCAATCTTCAGTACATTTTTCTGATACATTTTCTCTAGAACAGGTGCACATAAACACATCTTAGAAATCAGAAAGACCCTTAAAACAGAATTATGTAATTGCATGAGATAACAGACAAGTGTACTTCTGCATGAAAATATATAAATCTACTTATTTTTTAATAGTCTTTTATCTGTTTTTAATATTCTTTATAGGTTTTTAGTATTCTTTACCTCAGTTACTAAAAGGTCTGCCTTGGATTCGTAAGCAAATATCCTATACTCAAAAAGCCTTGGGAAAAAATCTGTATTACTGGAAATACTCCAACACCAAAATATCAGAGATAGATGTGAGTGCTAAAAAGACACTATTCTCCACAATGGTGAAGCAGAAGAGATCATAAAGCTGTATTTTAAGGTTTTGGAATTCAAAATATCATTTGAACTAGGGTCAACTACAATGTATTCTTCACGAAAAACACAAGAAAAACGTTATCTACACACACATATTCTAGAGATCAGGACAAAAAGCTATAACAAGTTTTTTGTTGAGTTTTTGTTTGGCCCATTGCCACAAAAAAGAAATAAAGGAAAATAAATTGTAAAATTTAGGGTTAAAAATAATCACATTAAAGCTAAAAACTAATTTAGTTGGACATTTCCTATTGTCTTGTGAATGAATCAGACGATGTAAAAAATTTCTTACTTGAGGAAATGTTTTAGTTGGGCAATCAGAATGAATGGAAGAGTGCAACATGGATCAAGTTTTGTATTTTGAGAGTGTACCTGTCAATCGCTTGAAGATCATTTGCTGGATTCCATGTAGGATCAAACAGTATAACAACATTGGCACCAACAAAATTAAGACCTAGTCCGCCAGCCCTGAAAATATAAAAATGAAAAACCAGAACTATATGACAGAAAGAAGAAAACTGCAACTAGATTGCTCTGTCTTAGGTCCGTATTTGCCTACCCTTCCCCAACTTAAAAAACCTCCCCACATTTAAAATATTGAAAACAGTGCAGTACAGCTTTGTGTTACTGTGGTACCAAAATAACCACCAAGTACTCAAATAATCACCACCATAAAATGCAGTTTTCTCATTTAAATCTCAAGATTGTTACAGACTGTATGAATAGTTGAGTCATAAGCAACTGCTATCAACTAACTTAGTTGATACTACATTCCCATTAAGCCTTACACAGGACAATACCCCCAAATACTGTAATGAAATTAATAACCAGTTTTATGCCAGTTTGCATTATGTAAGCAGGAAAATTACAAGTGAAATTTTACTTCCTCTAATCCCAGTACATACTTTTTGACAATAATGCTATTCAACTTCCACTAAAATGGTCACAATCCCAGGTAAATCATACCTGTAAGCATCAACAACTAACAGAAGGTTTTTTTTGTACAGCAAGTTATTCCACTACTAAAAACACAGTTGGCCACACAGCTGCATATGTGCAACATTCATATCAGTCACTAAAAGGAATAAAGTCATAGGCAGAAATTTGTCTGCTCTGCAGGTTAGAAGTCACAGGGGTACCAGCTGCATCATCTTGTAACACTCAACAGCTGTAGAGTGTTTTCAGGTAAAATCTGCAAGCCAGAGAAGAAATTGAGCATATATCTAATCTGAGGAAGCTAACTGCTGAACCCTACAAAACTTCTCAGTTACTTGGAGTTTGGCATGTGGAGAGATGAATGATTTGACAAGAGCAAAAGTGAGGAAAATACCACTTCTCATCCAGCTGCAAAGCAGGCAAACACTGACTGGCTCAACCAACTATCATACAAGAAACACAAGTTCCTACACAAGTACATGCTAAATACTATTATTAAGTAAACTATTAAAATTATTAAGTAAACTATTATTATTAAGTAAACTATTAATTATTCACACCAGCATAGGCATCACTAATTCCAAGTGTGTTTTTCTGAAAGAAGTACTGCAATGTTGTAAAAGTCAATCCCATTTAATTTATCAAGCACCTAGTTTAGCAGATTACTTTAAATTTTGCTCGTTTGAAGCAGACAAAAAAGGTAAAGTTTACAGGTATAAGAGTGAACGGAGACAGAAAAAACTTATGGAGCCCCAACCACTTTTTGGTTTTCATGGAATCCGTGTCAACATAAATGTAGTTGTGGCCTTTTTCTTGTAAGTATGGCGCAGCTTTGGGTTAGTTATATCTGGAAAGGGGTGGGATATGGAAACCTACCAGTATAAATGGATGTTTCCAGAGGATTTCCCTTCTCAAACTGTGAAATACTGAATAACAATATTTGGGTTGGGTTTTTCTTTCAGAATACATTATGGTATTTTTGAAATTTAGTGTGTTTCTTTTTAATGAAAAGACTCTTTTTAATAGGAGTTCAGCCTCTCATCTTTCCACATCACATCAGCTCTGCAGTTGGACTGAAGCATAATTCAAGATGTAAAAGCAACTGGCCATAAAAATTAATAAAACCGGTTACCTAGCTTTACAGTAATTTAACTTTTCAATGATTTTAGGTATGACCCAAAAATTCAGTTAATCCAAAACAGAAAAGAACAGCTCCTATATCCTTCATAGACAGAACAAAGGCAGTAGTTTATGCATTGTAAGTTATGTCTTCCATTCTACCTTTCATTTTAACTAGCTTTTAGTCATTACTGCAATTTGGTCCAGGCAAATTACTATGACATGGTTTAAATAAAAAGTTTTGTTAAAAAGAACAGTTTTCAGAAGATCTTCTTACTTAAAACTACACATCTTAACACCTCAAAAGGTACAGAACATAATGCATTAGGAAGGGCTCTATGAAAGCTTTGATTATGTAATTCTGTTTATCAAGCTAGATTTTCTATAATTTCTATGCTCTTTGTTGCAGAGAGATTTTGTATCATACACACACTAGAAGTTGTTCAAAACATTGCTGTGAAAAAATTAAAGCTAAATGGAGCCCTGTAGAAGTAAAAAACAACAAACAGCAATCCACTGATGGACAGTAATAGAGACTGCTGCAGGTAGAATGCAAGCAGATATGTAACCTTTCATGATAAAAACTACCTACAAATTTCTATAGAAACTTCTCTTTACATAAAAAGAAAACTGAGAAACAGGAATGGATTTTCATTAACAATTCTTGCAGAATTAATGTAGAGAAAGACTAGCATAGAAAAATCCAGAAACAGTGATTTAAAGGCAGGCATGCTTGCTGCTTTTATTTATTCCAGAACACTAAGATGGAACAGAACTGTGCTGACTTTGCTACTGTACGTATACCGTTTTTCTTCTTATGGCTAAGCAGCATCACTGGAAATGAAAGCTTTGATATTCTCCTATCATGTTACAGCAACTCCAGCAATTACTTTAATGTTTCTAAGCATGCCTAAAAATCTTCTTCTCTTCTTCCAAATAATCACATATTTTCCCAGCAAAATCAGTGCAGGACTGAAGTATTCTCCAACAGGTATTATTTCATGAGACTTAGAAGTTTCAACAGATATATATCTATTTTTTCCTAGTGCTGAACGCGAAATTCATGATCTAATGGTTTGATGAAATGTACAAGCTCGGAAGAAATCAATTACGTTTTCTCTCAATGCCTATAAAATATATTTATCCATAAAGCTGTATTAGTCACAGCTGTCAATAAAGCATTAGGGATAGTCATATGACTATGCTTGGTCAATTAACCAATATTAACTGCAAGACTTGAGGTCAATCTACAGATAGACAAACTTTTATTTTTTATTCTTTAATAAATTTATTTTCTTTTTTAAGGTCCCATTTCTCAAGAAACTTCACCGATCAAATAACACCAGGATTTTCAAAGCTCTATGGGACATTGCAAACAATGATGAAATTATCATCACTGCTGTGCTGTAGTTCTCTGATAGGTGCTTTATAAGTTGCATGTTAATTGTGCCAGTGAACACGACAGTCTCAAAATAAGTATGCAGAGAATTCATCCTTTGCAGAATGCATTTACACACCCAAAAGACCGTGCAAGTATTTTTAGTGAAAATCAACATTTGGCTCTCTGAGCAATGAGACTTTCAGAACACATAAGCTGACTACACAGAACAGTCAGCAAGAAACTTGCAAGAAAGTACAGACAGAAGAGTATGAACCAATTCTGTTAATGTACTCTGTACTGAAAAATACAGAATATATATATATGCTCTAAAGCATATTATTATTGTATACATGCCTGAAATCGGAGTGGGAGGAGAGATTAATCTCTTGTACAGTAGAATGAGGATAAATCACTTTCCAATTTCCAAAGGATTACAAATGTAAAGATGATTTCATTACTGTGTATCAAGTAAGGAAAAAAGATCACTTCCTATTATCTGTAATGAGCTAGGCAAACAATTGTGCCCTCGATTTTGCTTACAACACACTAGTTATATTGACTGTAATTCCATTACAGTTTGTTTGGTTCACTTGTTTTGTAAGATAAGCAAAACTAGAAACAACAGAATCAATACACTTCTCCAGCACTTCTCCATCGGCAGGCAGAGAAGGCTCACTAGTCTCTATACACAAGCTCTCAAAACAGAGGAGAAAGTCCATCTCTGCTTAGTTGACCTTCATTTTTATTTTGATGCAAATTAATGAAAAAAGAACTAATAGGGCTATGATTACAGAACTGACTGAAACAAAAACTAGTCCTTCCTAATGCTACAGATTCTGAGATTTCCCTCTGTCTTCAGGGACAAGGAGTTCGGACTCATAAAGGTCTTAGAGAAGCTGATGGCCAGATTCCACAGGATTCCACAGTTGACAGAGATTAAAAGCCAATGCATATGACCAATATCACAGATCTCTTGACAACCCTATACATAAGCGCCAGAGTATTTGAAGATTGCTCTGACATCCACTTGCAATAGCCTTTAAGATGATGTCTGACTTCTAGTCAAATAGCAGCAGAGTGGATGCTCCTAACTCCAACATACCCATTTCCAGTAAATAAGAACTACAGTGACTGTATACTCAACAATATTTCATTAAATTTCATTGAGTTTTCCCCTCTGGGAAGGAGGCAAAAAAAGCAAAGCGTCTCTTTGCTCCTTTTCTGCCCTTGCCCCGCAAAAAACTTCATCCAAGATGAAGCATGGACATAACCTGAATAAAACAAATAAACAGTAATTGTAGTAACAATAACTTCAGTTGAACATAGTAATCAATTTCAAAGTAATTAACTATCCACCATAATTTTATAAGGAAATCCGATAGGTAAATACATTTTTAAAAACACAATCAAAGATCCTCTTCTTTCTTCTTTTGAAATATTTTAAATAGACATGCTAATTAATGTGATTAATAGTAAGAGAATTTTTCAGGTCGATATGGCATTTCATGTTCACACTAGCTAGTTCTACTAGTATAACACAAGAAACACAAGTTATACTAGTATAACTGAGTGTGTCTAGAATAAAATTAAAAACCTTTTGTAGATAATGACATAATAATAATGTTTTAATAATAGTGTTTAAAACTGTTTCCTCAATCCTACAACTGCCAGAAATTTAAAACTAGGATCCAGAAGACACACTTTTTTCTCAAGTTAGAAACCCGCATGACACAGGAAGGGGGGAGGGAGAGGTGTCCATATATTTTAAGATGCTTCAGACCAGAGCAATAAGTCTATACTTACTCTCACTTTCTCAAAAAGTAATTCCTCACAAGCTCAGCAAGAAAAATGCAGAATAACCGATTTACTGAATATTAGACAGATATATTAAAGCAAACTACAAGTTAAATTTTCTTACATGGTAGATACAAGACATATGTTAATTTCCTGAACGCTGTTGAACTCTCTTACAATTCTGATCCTATCTTCTGATTTTGTATTTCCATCAAGTCTTCGGTAATCTAGCCCCGATGCCATGCAGTATTGTTCCAGCACGTCTAGCAACTGAGTGGAAAAATGAAGAATAAAGGAAAGGAAAAAGCTAAGTACTTAATAGTATCTTTTTAAATAAATGTGGTCACAGGGGTCATGTTTATCAAATACATTTTCAGTACACCACCCACTGCTAATGACAGTAAATCTTTGCCATTTTGGTATCAACATTCATGATTCTCTTTAGTCATGATTCTACAGTACTCAAGGTGATTAATATTGGTCTGCTGTGGTATTGACTCCATTATCCAGCTCTGGCTGCCTGTTTCATCTCTAACTGTCAGTCAATCCAACCAAATCAGCAGGCAGTCCATTTAAGCAGATTCCTCCCATCTTAACAAGCTGCAATTACTTGAAATACACTAAATGAGCACCACAGCCAGCACAGAGTGCACAGTCAGAGTTCAGGGGCATGGAGTGAAAGAGACTGCAGTAACCTGCAGTCAGTCTGGTACTGGACACCATATAACATAGCCTAAGACACATGAGTACTTTACTACTGCATCTAAACATTAAACTTGCAATCATCCTTAAAAAAAGAAAAAAAGAAAAAAAAAGAAAAAAGAGAGATTTAAGATTCCTGAACTACCATTCAAATTACTATTTTTATAATACTTTTTAGTACTATCATTACAAATATTTAAATAAAAAGCCCCAATACTATAGAGTGCACTATTTCAGGAAACGCATTAGTCTCTAATAAGGCAACCAAGGAGCAAGTACATTAAAAGTAAAATGTACATATATGTCTTCATATATGGCTCCAGTTAGACAGTTTGAAGTTCAAATCAGCTAGTGTAGCAAGAATTGAAGTTTCATTGCTGCTGATGATTAGAAGTCAACAGAATGAAGAAACTTAACAACTTTCAATGCTAACACAAAGGTTTTATGATATGGCAGTCATACTGAGCAATGACAGTGCTCTAACTCAAGACATTCCAGCTGAACTCAGCTATCTGCATCTGAAGAAACACAACTATTCCAAAAAGCTCTAGGGAAGGCAGAAGAGTGTTACACTTTTTTTGCTATTACCATTTTTATCATGAGGTAACAATGTTTCAATAGTCTTGTGGAGTACAGCACACTGTCCTTGTAATTACTCCTCACAGTAGAAGCAGTAAGGAAATGTGCTTGACAAGGTGTCAACTTTCAGGTTCACGCTTCAGAACTTACTGCTGCACTTAATTGATAAAAATCACATCGAGCTCACCTTTGTGGAAAAGGAGAAAAGAAGAACTTTATCCTTATTTTTTCGGAAGTGATTTAAAAGCTGCTGAAGGACCTGCAAAACAAGCCACAGTACAAAAACAAAGAAATTTTTATCTACAGGTCATCTCACACACACTTACTCATGTTTTCAACCTCCAAAGATGCTACACTTTACTTAATTTTTTGCAAAGCCAAACAGAGCTATAACAAAAATCATTACTAACTTTAATAAATGGGCCAAAGGTAACGGAGATGCTGGAATCTCGCGTTTTTCAATGACATACACGGAAATCCTTCTGTGAAAAAGTCATCAGACCACTAAGGGGTAGATTCAGAAGCTACTTGTGTCAGTGCATGGGCTGCAACAAAAAGTTACTTATGTTACTAGTTCAGCTTCTAGCTCAGATTTTGAGTTTTTCATTTAAAAAATGCACACATTTATCCTGAAAACTCCAACATCTGTTTAAACTTTCTGTCCTACATCTGAGTTCAGAGCTTCTTGGAACTTGTCTTCTTAAAATAATCAGTGGGATGTATGCCCCTCCCTGCTCCCACTCTCATCTGTTGCTCTGTTTACAGTAGGATCCAGCTTCCCAGACTCTGCAGAGACCTTGAAATGCCAATAATCCGCCCACACACAACGGTGGGGTAGCAAATAATCCAGAGTCTTGTGTATAATAGTGAGACTTTTATTTTCAAAAGAAGCATGTCCACATCTGGTAATGACAGCTCCAGAGCACTGTGCAGAAGCCATACAAAATGGGAAAAGAGAAATTTTCTGTACCATGACTGTAGCTTTTTCTCACTGGGAAATAAATATTTTTGAAATTGTATTTATTCACTGATAAATAGATAAACTGTTAATCAAGAGTTATTTCACTACAAGCCTAACATATATTTGACAATCAAATAATGATGAATGTTTGTATTAATGTTACAAGTCTGGATAATATCTAGATCATAAAATGGAAATTATATGTCACTTATGATCTCCTTAGTAAATGTTAGCCAGCTTGTTACAAGTGAAAACAAGGTACAAATGAAAGATTTTTTGGCCTCATTTCATTGTACATGAACATATAAACTAGGATTTATTTTACTGGGGGAAAAAAATCACAACAGGTAATTTAACAAGAAGTATACTACTTACATTTGCATTTTATTTAGCCAAATTAAGAAAATAAACAACAGTGACATTCTTTTAAACTAAAAGGAACTGGCTTCTGTATTATTGTTGTTATCATTAAAACACTGAAGGTCAAATAGTGAATTTCCTACAGGAGAATACGAAAATAAATCCACACAATTTGCTTAAATAAAATGGATTGATTTCTTCCCCACTAGGAATTTAGGTATTTTGGAGTAAGAAACAACTTTAACACAGAAAAGCAATGAAAGCACCAAAGAGAAGTAAATTCTACCTTTGCACATCAGAATATTATCCTGTATGTTTTCAATTTGAAACAGAAATACTTGGCCATTCTCAAGCTGAAGTCACATGTTCTTTGAGAGTCCACATTGATCTAAACATATATTATCCACTGCTACACATTGTGAGTCACTTGTACATGATGAAATTTTCTCTCTTGCTTTTGAGAACTTTTTTTCTTTAGAGATGTTCACGGTAACCTACAGTATGTTTTAAGCCTTCATAGACTGGCCTGCCTTGGTCAGGCTTATGTTTAATGCCAGAGGTTACAATTTTTTTGTGAAGTGCACCAATAGACTTTCATTTTCCTATTGAATTTTCCCAAGCAAAAATAATAACACAACAGTTATTCCTAAGAGATTTGTATTAAAAACAGTATTCCAAAACCCCACAAATGGATGTCTGCAGAAATGGGTGCAGTTAAAGAAAAAATACATCTTAAAAAAAAGAAAATTCAACTGCCCAGACATTTAATAACCCTTCACACTTAGAAAGCTTATAGAGTCCCTCAGAGACACAATTTTAACAAAACTGTAGAAATAATCAAACAAGACAATCTAAATGAGAATTAATGGAGGATTGTAATGCTATTCTCACTTGTATTCTTTTCCAAGCAGTCCCCAACACTTCTGTGCGGACAATATGAAACCATTGCATTTCAAAAGCAATAAACCACTTGTCCTTACACTTTACAGGTCCCCACTATTTTACATCATGACAGAAAAACAGTGGTTTCCAAACAAAGAAGGACACTCCTTTCACTCAGTTCTAATATATTCAACTACTTCTACTTAAAAACCTAAGCATGAAATTCACCTTGTAATAAAATGTGTCAGCAAAGCTTGCAAACCATATCTTCTGCAGTATGAGTGAAAAGGAGGGGACAATTTCACAAAGAAAAGCTGAAACTTTTTATCACTGTGTATTACCCACCTCCCACTCTAACACAGATATATTAGTGTCCTTGTTACACCATATTAGGTACACATATTAGGTACAGGTATAATCAACGATTATACATGCTCTACATTTGGATTGTAGCAACTGTTTTTCCAGGCTCTTGTTGTAATCCATAACTCAGAACAGGAAACCTGGGGTGGCATGTTGTTAATGCTACAGCTTGCAAAACACAGAGAGTTGACTGCAGCCACAGCAACACCTAGGACACACCACATACAGGCCACTCTTTAACCCTTGTGTACAAGCAAATCTAGTATTACTGGTAGAAGTAACTCATATCCCATAACAGATGTGTGTGTTTTCTCTCCGTTTGGTTGAAGAACGGATAGGTTAAGCAGATGGAACATTTTCAACTCAGCAAAACACTTACAGCTGCTTAGCTGATAAACTTCACTGAAAAAAAATCACAGCCTTTCCCCCTTCCTTGAATACATTTTTAAAAAATGCCACAAACTATTCCTTCACAACTAAGATTATCTACAAAAGAATAATCACCTGTACCAAAATTTCTGTGTAGTCTGCACTGAATTTTAACTTAAAGACAAAGTAATACTTATTCAATCTATACTACCAGATTAAAAAAAAATCACTTCATTTCTAGAATTTATTTATTAAACAGGAAATGCAAAGTAGTACAGTGCAACAAGTTTATTAAAAACATTTTACTATCAGTTGTCTCAGTTATTTCAAAATAAACACATTAAAAATTGATAAAGCCATTTCCAAGGTCTAGTACCAGTTGACTTTTCTGTAATTACTTTCTCATGGTATGACAACTTTCTAAATTAAATACTTCCTGAATGATTTTGCTTTCACCGTATAAAATGCAAAATCGTTACAAATAGCTTCCATTTTATAACTAAGAATAGAAAACAAAAAAGCAAGTCACTGCACCAAAAATGTATGAACCAGTTTTTGGCAACTTGAAGTTAAAATTAATGGACTCCAAACCCAGCTTATTTTCAGTGATAGCTATATACTCATTATACCCCCTCCAGGCACAAAGATCACCAAATCATACAACAGTTTGGGTTAAAGATCATTTAGTTTCAAACCATGCCACCATGGGCAGGGATGCCACCTACTAGATTCAAAGTCCATCCTAACTGGCCTTGAACACTTCCAAGGATTGGACATCCACAGCTTCTAAAGTGAACCTGCTCCAGTGCCTCAGTACCCTCACAGTGAAGAATTTCTTCCTATTATCCAATCTAGACTTATTCTCATTCTCTTTGAAGCCATTATCCCTTGTCCTATCACTGTAAAAAGTCCCCCTCAAGATTTCCTTCATAAGCGAAAGGTGGCAATAAGATTACTCAAGAGCCTTCTCTTCTCCAGACTCAGCAACCTCAACTCCCTCACCCTTTCCTTATAGAGGAGGTGTTCCACCAATCTAATAATCTTCATGGCTCCCCTCTGGACTTGTTACAACATGTCTATATACGTTTTGTGCTGAGAATGGTGGATACAGTACACTGCAAGAGTGGAGCAGAGGATGAAAATTAAAGTCTCTTTTCCTGCTAGCCACACCTCCTTTGATGCACTCCAGGACATGTTTGGCTTTCTGGGCTGTACAAAATAATCCCTTGGCCATACCTGCCCCACACCATGCGCTGCCCCCTCACAGCTACTGCACAAAATGAACTCTGGCCAGAATCAGGACAGCATCTTACCACAATCTCATTCAAGCAGTTGTACAGAGTAATAAGGAGCCTCTGGGGAGACCTTTTCTAAACAATCATAGCTCTCTCACTGCCCCTCATAAAGCTGACACTCCAGACACTCCATCAGCTCTTTCACCCTTCTCTGGACATGCTCCAGCAGCATTTCAGCTTCCTTCTGAGAAGGCCCCAGAGGGGTCCATAACTGGATACAGCAATCAAGATGTGGTCTCACTAATGCCAAGTACAGGGGAAGAATCACTTCCTTGATCTTGCTGGACACAAAACTTCTGATACAAAAAATTCTTCTTCTTGGCCATCTGGGCAAACTGCTGGCTCATGTCCAGCCACTGTTGACCAGCACCTCCGCATCCTTTCTCACCTGGCAGTGAGAAAGTCACTTTCCAGTCGCTCTGCCCCAGCTTGTAGTAGTGCAGGGGGGTGTACTGGCCAAATGCAAGACCTAGCGTTCGGTCTTGTTGAACCTCATACCATTGGTGTCAGCCCACCAATCCCTCTGGAAAGCCTTCCTAACCTCTGGCAGACCAACAATCCCACCCATCTTAAGTGAACAAACATACTGAGACTGTACTTGGTCCCTTCATCCAGACCATCAGTAAAGATACTAAACAGGACTGGCCTCAACACAGAGCCCTGGGAGTTACCACTGGTGACTGGATGTCAACTGGATGTAGCACCACCCATCACCACTCTGTGGGCTCAGCTACCCAACCAGTTTTTAATCTGGCAAAGGGTGCACATGTCCAAGCCATGGGCTGCCAACTTTTCCAGGAGAATGTAATGGGAAAATAATAAAAAAAAAGAAATACAACAAAATAATAACAAAAATGTAAAATGAATTACATTAAAAATGTCATGATAAAATAATCAGTAATAGAATTGCTTCAGGAATTGCTTCATAAGCAATTCTTCAGCTCCTGAAGATTATGGATTTGGTTTTTAAAGCTATGTATTAAAAATTTGCCCGTAGTTGATTAAACAACTATATTCACCTTCTCAAAACAATTAAGTATATACAACAAAGTTAATAGGCAGGCATTTCACACTTTTGTATTAACAGTAAAGAAAGATGTTGTTTACATGATATCAGTAAAGTGATAACAGCAACGTAGTCCTCCCACTGCCACCAGTCTCAAAAAGAAAATGTTAATGTCCAAGTTTATGGAGAGCCAAAATTCTGCATAGCTTCTAACCCCCAGCTGAGTTACTCTCAGCTCCTACTAGTGCACTACTAAAACTAGTATGGTTTTCTTTATAATTAGCTATATTAGACATACTCTTCATCTACATTAAACATCATCATCATCTACTCCATACGTCATCTTTTATTCTTCTCTGAAACCAGTGAAAGACAGTTTCTGAGATGAAGAGTTTGGCAGATTCCTACTAGACACATTTATTTTGGTCATCTGCACTACAACTACTATTATTTTTATTTAATGTCCAAAGGGTTCAAGAAGCCAGTATGCACTCTGTACATCTTCACCAGTTCCATTCTATTAATGATTGTGTAGGTCCCACTCACATTTATCCTTTGACATTCATTGCAGTCTGGAGAGTCCTAGCCTACTTGGCTGCTTCTGACACACAATTACTAATCACCTGTGTGGCCCTTCTCTGAATCATCCTCTGAACTGTGCAAAGTCTAACATATGCTTTTTGAGAGAAGAGACTGGAACTACAAACAAAACTGAAGCAGTGCACAAACCATTAAGCCCATAACGATTTTGTTTTGCTTCCTTCTCCTTGCCAAATATTTCCAACTGTCACTGGAATCCATGGTTTCATGAAACAATAGGTCTGTTGACTATAAGGGTCATTTCCATGTTCACCATCAAACATGTGGAGCTAAAATCACAGAAAATTTTAGCATCATAGATTACTTTTATCCAGTCTTTGCCCAATAAATACTGATCCATGACAGGAGATACCTTCTGTTGTATGATCAACCGTAAACAGTATAATTAAAACGCCCCCAAACTATTAGGTGTATATTTTCTTATATCCATATAATATAGGCCAAATCTATTACTAATACTTATTTTTCTTCTAAGGAATGGGTTTACCTTCATTTTTCCACTGTATTTTGGATCTGAAATTGTTTCAAAAGCTGCATCTTTGCTTAACTGCACAAAATCTGGAAAACTGGAAAATACCTGGCTGCAAACTCGTTTGATATGTGCTTCCTGGAAGAAAAGCAGAAAGATTGAATAGGTGTTAAAATTCAGAGCTATATTAAGGCATGCAAGGAGTTAAACAGGTTGAAACATGATCTGCCAAAGTATCTCAAGCAGAGTTATGTGGTTTTTAATTTAGTTTACTACAAAAGTGCTGGATAAAACACATCCTGTGTGTTTTGCTTTGTTTCATTTAAAAACAAAAGATATTCTTAATGTGAAATCATGGATCGTATTCAAAATTTCTTCTTCTGGCCAGAATTGTCAGTTTCAAAAAATTCTGTTGCCTTACGGTTTGCATTACCAAACAGTTGTGCACCAACATTTCTCTTGACCCTCTGGCATAACAAGCCAGTATGGGAATTACATATTGTTCCATAACAAAAACTGTACAGGAAATGCACTTAAGCTGTTCAAAAGCCACATAAAGCTCCACTGCTAAATTTAGCTCTGAACTTAAACATGACTTCACATTTAAGTCCACTTTTCAATAGAGAAAGAAAGATCACGTCTCTCACCTAGGAATAACACATGTAAGGGCCTTCAATACTCAAGGTAATAAACACTACCAAGTATTAGTTTATTTAGTAGATGTTGGCAAAAATAATAATTATGCATCATGCAGAAGACCGTAAATCACAAAATACTTGTATTCTGTTATTTCAGAGGTTATTTAAATACCAAATGTTATTACAACAAAAACTACATATAAATACACAAAAAAGCCCACTGAAAACATCTGGGTATATGCTGTGTGCAATGCCCTGGACACTAAAAGGAACATTTCTGAAAATACAAAACTGCTTTAACGGAACAAATCTGCAAAAATTAGCTAGGATATTCTCTTCCTTGATAGATTCTAAGAGAAAGTGGTAACATCCCTAAATCCCTTTCCACATTCCACATTTGTCTTAAACTCACAAACAAACATTTCTAAAACTGTAGTCTGTCGGTCTTGCTGACTGCCATAGTAATAAGATAAGCTGATGCTAATCTTTCATTGAGCAATTTCTTCTAAAACATGTTTCCCATTATTTAAACAAACTCAGCTCTCAATATAAAGTACTAGAGAGAAAGAAATTCTAATTATCTATTATTTGTTTATTTGCACAGACATTCCTCTTATAGGCCCCTTCATAAATGTAACAAAAATGGCACTATTAGAAATCACTAAAAATTACTCTCCCTCCTAATCTCCTCAATGTTTTATAACCCTTACTTTCAGATATGAATCAACTAAATAAACATGTTGGGTTTTCATAACATCTTCATAAGGTATGCATTCTGTATGACTGAATGGAAAAATAATTTGACAAAATTTCCTTATTATAGTTAGTTAAGACTTATAAAGGAGGCCAGTAGCAATTTTCATTCAAGAGTTTTCACCCCATTCATTTTCCACAAGTCCATTTTTAGATACATCTGAAACTAACCTGCAGCTTGCTAGTGTTGTCTGTCTGCAGCAGTGCAGCATGGTTTGCAACCTTCTGTAGGATCATTAGGTAACTGAAGCGCAATGACTTAATTGTTTCACCATGGGCATTTACCTACAAAAAAAAACCCCACCCAGTTTATGTAAATACCACTGAAAAGAAGCAATAATCTCAAATAAATGCTATTCTTACCAGGCTTAATGCTTAACCATTCTTAGTACTATAACTGATCCCCAAGAGATGAATATTGTATTTATGATAAAAATTAACCAAGTTTTGTTTTTCCAGCAGTGTTGTGACCCTGTTAATAGAAACATCTTCTCCATAAGAAAAAAAAACCCTACAGCTATGTTTATTGCTTGCTAAACATTTCAGATAGTAACTTCCACAGACATCCCATGGAGATAACCAAGATCTCTCCAGTAAAAAAGAAGACGGTAACTTTATAACTAACTAAATCAAGCAAGAGCAATTTGAATGACTTCTTACTTTTCAACTGCTAAACTTACTTTTCTCTCCAGCAAAAGCATATAAAGGTTTACAAACATCTCAAGTTGCATAATTCAAGCTTCAGACATTCTACAGTGCAACAGCAACAACCTCAGAGCTATCTTCCTAGTTATGGTTGGCTGGCCTGATCAATATTTGTTTTCCTTTGCCTTCTCAAGTTACTAAATTTCACAGTTAACTTTGGAGTAAGACAGTCCATAAGAGCATTCAACTATCTGCAGGTCTGCCTAATACCCTTTAGTGAATTAAGTTCACCAGCACTTATTTTTCTCTACAAAACATCACTAGAAACAAAAGCCTGCTAAGAGGACCGGTATCGATGGAATATTAAACAAAACTGATAAGGGGATTGTTCATAAAGAAAGATGAAGGAGACTAAAGAAGCTACATAATTTGGAAAAAATCCCGAAACACTACACAAGAATCAGAGCAGGCCAGAGAGATGAAAGGGAGAAACAAGCATGTGACATATACTTCTAAATGTTTAAAATCTGTGCTTAATCTCAGCCTACTGAAGGAGGTAGGCAAAACAAATACAAAGCTTGACTAATCAAGTCTAGCTTCTCCAGAGAAGACTGAAGAATTCTGCAAAGCTGTTAGTCATGGACAAAGTTCAGCTTGTGCTCTGTGGCTGCTGTTACAGTTCTCCCCTCATGAGGCAAGGCAAAGTGAATGTTTAATGGCACAAAAAGACACAACTGCCTGTTCAATCAGTTAGATCACAATGAACAGCAGGCAACCTGCTGAGTTTAGGGTGCCTCCCATTTGCAGCTCCTGCACAAACCACCTGAGGCACCTGGGAGCAGAATGTCTGACATATACTGAACATCTCAATGCAGTACCCTTGCCAATATTAACTAAATCACAGGTGCATTTATAAATACAAAAGATCCAGAATTTACTGCATAGGTAATAATCACCTGCTCAGGGCATGAAAAAAAGCTTTGCAGTAACCCCAAAGTGCCTAACTCCATCATGCTGGTCATGCAGCTCCCCATGTTTCCAGTCAGAATTTCCCAAACAGATCGGCTACAACTAGGCAAACAGTACAATCAGCTCTTCATCAGCGGAGAGTCTCTCCAGAAAGTCATAAGACTAAGCTCTAAAATCCAAACAGTGTCAAGTTCTTACTTTGTAACAACAGTTCTTCCTTTTCCGGCCACTATTGCAGCTACAGGGCTCTCCTGCTCTTAAGACCAAGGTTACGTCATCTGTCTCTAGCACAGCCTGGTACACTGCTTTCTGGAATTCAGTTAGGGAACAAAACACCATCTGCCAAAGAGAAAACACTATCATGTGCAGCATACAATGAAAGGCAAAAAACCACTGCATCAAAAAACACAAGTCACAGATCACTGAAAATAAAGTAGAAATAAATACTGCACTTGCTCAAATATTACAGGAAATTATTCTACCACCAAATGAAAAAAAATATGCTTGTTGACACCAAAAGAGCATGAAACTGTAGCCAAAATTTATGCATATTTACTTTATTCCACCCCAAAATGCTACAAAGAACATCAATAACATTCTATAAGAACCTGTTCTTATTTTGCTCAAAATCTTTAAATATGGCTTTTGCGACGGAATAGGAGGAGGAAGGAAAAGTGAGAGAAGCATGATGTTATTACAGATTTCTTTCTGTTTTGCAAAGTGCCTAATTTGCCTTTTTTCCCCCTTTTTAGGCATTAGCTGTTGTAGAGCACTACCACAAGCAGGACAAACAGAATAAACAATGAGAAGGCAAGGATCTACACAGTGCTATGGCCAAAACTCTGATCCCTCTTCTTAAAGACCATGGGTGGCATCTCCATGACATCTTTAGTCTTAAGCAGCAGGAGACAGAAATCCCAAGATCATTCCTTAACCTATGCTATCCACATAGTAGCAGCACCATGCTGAGCTATAATAATACAGCAGTAACTTGAACATATACTCACATTAACAAGATAATGAAAAGAATAAAACCTGCTAGATTCAGAAAAGCGACTGACTGATGTTTGTGTTAATCTTTCCTTCAGAAGACAGCCTAGATGACATTATTACAAACTAAGGATGAAGAAAAAAACCCAAATTTTTGAAAATAAAACCAGCCGCAAACTTATGTACTTGTCTATTCAGAAGATTTAGCAGAATTCTTAGCAATGAAGTATTATCACTTCATATAATATTTACAATTGCATCAGATGAACAGGATTACAGACCTATCACAGAATCAGCTTGTCTGAGATTTTTCTTTCATTTCAGGATCGAAAATGACAGAGTTAAAAGCATACTTTTCCATACTTTGTCAAGGTGCAAATTAAGAAGTTCTGCATAGAATTTCAAGAAATTTACCACATCGCTTGCAGAGGTAAGGACAAAAACACACATAAAACAGACGTGTAAATCACTAGTCAGAAGACTAGTGGAGCATTTTCATGCTTGATTAACTCCATTTCAATGTGCAATCATAGTAATTATGTGAACAAAGCACACTACTTCAAGTGCACTTTTTCCAAGGCTATGGATTCTTCTTAGTAAGATGAAAACCATAAACTACATGATGCAAGAGAGAAAATACAACAAGAAACAAAAAAGAATACATATTCATTAGCATTGTATTTGAAATGTGAAGGCACTCTTACTCTGTCTTCCTTTTTTGGCAACTGATCACTGATAAGCGCTTTGGTACGTCTCAGAAACCAGCCAGCCATTTTTCTTGCTAGCTTCATCATGGCCTTACGACCTGTTGCCAGCTCTCTTTTAGTTGCAGTGTGCCTCTGGCCATGCTCCACTGGATCAGAAAATTTCTTCTTGAAATGTACTCTGCTACCTAAAAGTCCTGGTACAGCCCTATTAAAAAACAAAAGGGGATGAGGAATTGATTCACTGATTTAAAGTATACCTTTATTTTCTCCTCTGGCTAACACTAAAACACCTTAACGCAGCAGTCACTAGAGAAACTACTAAAAAATTTAAGTACAAATAGAAACATATACTATTTTAAGACATAACATTTTTCATTTGTTTTCTGTGATTCTCAAATGCTAAGACATACCCCTTAGGAAAAGGGTTGTAATCCCAAGAAAAAAAAAAGTTTAGCAGAACAACAGAAATCACAATTATATAGAACCTTTAAACTACAAGGCTGCTAGTGTTGAGGAGCCTAAACTGGAAGCTATGCAGTCATGTTTTCAAATTTACTGGTTTTACGAAATCAGAATATGCAGATATAACACTTAACTAAATAAAATCTCGAGAAACCCAATAGTAAAAAGAATTTAGTAATTGTTGGCAGCATTATAGATTGGAACAATTTACTAACATTAGCATAATTTTCATGAACCAAATGCAACACTAAACTAAAAATATTCTTCCTGCTATTTATGTTCTTATATTTGAAGTATGTTTGCTTTGTTCTTTCTCTGCAAAGCATTCCCAGGAGGTTTAGATTTGTATCTGCGGTCCGATGCCCTTCTCCTTGACCATTAAAAGTTTTTCTGGAGAAGACTGTTACTTTTCCAATATGTGCACTTGTGCATTTTGGAAAAAAAAAAAGCAAAACACTGTTACTTTCATCCTCCAAGTAGGTCAGAATGACCTGCATATACTGGATGGAGCAAAGGCACTATGTCGGTTAAGGCTGTGTAATGATTCCCTATCTACTGGGCAAAGGACAGAAAAAAAAGTGTCTCCTTCAGGAAAAAAAAAAAAAAAAAAAAAAAAAAAAAAAAAAAAAAAAAAAAAAAAAAAAAAAAAAAAAA